>JAGFPH010000062.1:523760-582016 GCA_018207615.1 Philaenus spumarius
CAAGTCCCGATTTCCTGGCCGCACTTTGCACGACGAACCGGCCCAACACCTTAACAGACTGGCCTAGCTACCGGCCCAACACCTTAACAGACTGGCCCCGAAACTATGTTAAGCTCCAGTATATATCCCATCCATTGCTTCCTTGTTGTCATCTCCAAAGCAAACCAAAGCAAAGCGAGTTCCGTGTTCCGCGTTTAACGAACTCTTCGCGCGACCTCGCTACAATTTCCGTGTTTATACCGTACTTCCTTGTCCGTCTTACTGGTCAAAACCTTAACATTCAAAATACTATTTCTAATAACTAAAATACTAAAACATATTCCTGCAAAACATAACAGTACTGCATCCTAATTCAGACTTGGAAAAAGTATGGAGTAGATCTAACGTATACAGTGAGATAGGGGAGGAGAGTTTTCTAAGAAAAATGTAGTTTTTTGTTATGAAAAGGAGATAAAAGTTACATCAAAGCGAAGTGGAGGTGTTACTGTTTTTGATGGAAGCTTTGACGACAATGTCTGTCGTATTTCTTCGACGAGAAGTGAACTTAAAAAATTTTACCATGTGCTTTTGCTAAATGCGCATTATAGAAGAAGAGTGTTTAATATATCAGTGGAATCAAAGTGAAATCCTAGGTAAAAACTGTGAAGTGAAAAATTCCGTAAGTAGTAATGGCCATAAGGTATAATTATTTCAGTCTGCAATTTTAAAATTTTAACCATTTTAACAAATAGCTTCATTTTGATTCAATTGCGTCTTACATTGTAAGATAGGCTTAGTAACATTTTGTTTATATTTTCGTCAAATTAACTTGTTTGCCTTATGATGATAATGTATTTGCTTGTAAATAATTATTTCTCTATAATGTCTGAGTAAAAGATTAGTTGTTCCGCCACGATGTCTTAGATTCCTTTATTTAATCATGCACATCCACCAGTCAGTACTTTTCAGCCAAGAACTTAGACCTGAGAAAGTAAAGTTAACGTAGTATAATATTGAAGGTAGTCATAAATATATAAATGCTAAAAGAGCATACAGAAAAGTTATATGTGGATTATTAATTTTTTTTTATAAGCAATAAGAAACACTAAAGCCCCAACCACAAGTTCGGTGAATAAAACTACACAAATAAACTGAAACACATTTATTGATAGAGCTATTCTAGTTCCCTGATGTACATTTCAGTAACCAAGTTACCATCATCGGAGGGTTCTAAATCTAAACTTGAGTTCTAAATCTAAATCAACCCTCCGATGATGGTAACTTGGTTACTGAAATGTACATCAGGGAACTAGAATAGCTCTATCAATAAATGTGTTTCAGTTTATTTGTGTAGTTTTATTCACCGAACTTGTGGTTGGGGCTTTAGTGTTTCTTATTGTTTAAATTCACCACAGTACTCATTGAACATCTATTTTTTTATAAGAGTTAAATAGAGATGATTTTTAAGGTTTTCATATGAGGTTTTAAGGTGTAAGGTGAAGTTGTACGTTAAGGTGTAAGGTGGAGTTCTACGTTGGATTTAAGGTGAGATACATGATGTATAATTTTTTATTTTGGAGGTTAAAGAGTAAGGAGAGTTTTTGGTGATACTTGAGTTATATATGAGCGACGATTTCTTTTTAAAGGTGAATAAATATATGAAGTAAAGGCGAGGTGAACAATAATCCACATATAACGTTTTTTGTTAGTTTGAACATTTTTTTAAATTTTTTGCAACTTTTTCGAAAACTCATTTTTTTTAACATTATATTTTTATATTTTTATTTTGTAACGCTTATCGTTACACAATGACCAAGAATTCTTCAACTGTGTGATCACAGGTGATGAATCCTGGATATTTGAGTACGATTCTGAAACAAAGCGACAAAGCGAAGAGTGGCACACTCCGTCATCTCCTCGGCCGAAGAAATGTCGAATGAGCAAATCAAAGATCAAGACCATGCTGATTTGTTTTTTGACAGTAAGGGTATCGTGCACAAAGAATTTGTTCCACCAGGACAAACTGTCAATCAACGTTTTTTATAAACGTGTCCTTGAAAGGCTCAGGAAAAGAGTGATTCGTGTGAGACCAGACATTGCAGACAAGTGGATGCTTTACCATGACAATGCCTTGTGTCACACGGCCATTTCCATCAATGAATTTTTGACCTCAAAACGCATTACTGTTGTTCCTCAACCCCCCCCTATTCACTTGATTTGAGTCCTTGTGACTTTCTCCTTTTCCCGAAATTGAAACATGTCCTAAAAGGACGTCATTTTGGAATTCTGGAGAACATTCAAAAGACTGTGACCGACCAGTTAAAAGCCATACCAGTTGAAGACTTCCAGCGCTGCTACCAAGAGTGGGAACAACGACTCCGCCGGTGTATAGCTGCCCAAGGGAACTACTTTGAAGGGGATAACATTGGTGTTAGAAAAAATAAAAATTTTAGTTAGTATAAAATCAGTCTCATTACTTTTCTCACACACCTCGTATACACATACACAATAAACATTTACACTGGTTACAAAGATTACATAGGCCTAGAGCAGCTAAATAAATTATGTCCAATACCCTTGTGATTTAGCAAGCACAATATTTCTCTATATGGATCTAATGATGGGTTCCAAGAGCATGAAACTGTAGTAATCTGAATGATACAAACATTGGATAGCGAGGCGAACCGTATAAGGTAATACAAATTTATTTATATATTTTGCAAATGCATTGGCTACAATGGTACAGTTGAAAACTAAAAGGTTCGTGGCTTAAACCAAGGGTGAAGAATATGGGTGAATGAGGATCCCGGGAAATTGAAGCTGGGCCAGGGAAAATATGCACAAAACAATTCCCTGGTCCAGCTTCAATTTGCAAAAAAAAAAAAATATTATTTTGGGGAAAATAGATAAGAAATTAATTGCAACAAAGGTCAGCCTAATCAGTTTGTTTACGATATACATTCACACACAAAGTCCCTATTTAATCTTCACCGCACAAAATATCGTATGAGCGATCCGCTGATGACAATTTCCTGATTCTTGACTGGTTACAAACAGCTGGTATTGTAATACTTTCTTTAGGTATTAATAATTATTATGGTACCGGTATACAAATTTTGTTAGCTTCAAACCAATGATATTATTCAAGCGATAACAACTAAGTCACATTAACCCATATTATACAAAGGTACTTAATACAAAGGTATTATTGATGTTTTTCATTTCTTAAGTTTAACTACTTACCGAAATTCAAAATCAGTCCTTATCAGTAAAATGGTTATGATGGGATGACTCATTTGTTTGTTTCCATTTTCCTAGATGTGGGTGGAGGAGAGGAATTATATGGTCGCCTGTCTTGATTGGGGAAATTTGGCGTACTAAAACATTTTCTGCACCCCTGACTTAAACCTGTTTAAATAGTGAGGCATTAACAACTGCCTAGTGTTATTCTAACTAGCTTGAAATTAACTATACAACTTTAAAAACTTCCTACACTAATATTAATATCTAACAATACATTTTTTGCTTGGCGTAGTTAATAATCCTTCCTCTTATCGTTAAATTCCTATTATACACTATTTCAGACATCCAACTAGTTCCAAATATCATCCACAAAGCGCCATCAAAAAACTATCAATGTTTCTGCTATAGCATTGATAGCTCTGTACCTGTCAACTGATTGTATCAGGTGGATGGTTTAGCGGCTATAGGGAATAATATTATCTATCAGGTCAAAGATTAAGTTGGCTTGAAATTGAGTTTCTTCATTCAATAAGTTTTCTTTGTCCTTCTTGTATCGTTACTGTAAATTTGGTAGGCCTCCAAAGAGTTATTTTTGTGTCCTTTATCGCAGAAGTGTGTTTATTTTGATGCTTCAAGATTAATGCCCCTTCTCCTGTATATATACCAGGTGTCTTAAAAGTCCCCCCCTCCTTTAACTTTTGTGTTTGTTAAAACAAACAAATATCCTTTGGGGAACGATACTAACTTAGCCCTAAGTATCTTTTGAAACAATCACAAATGTTAAGTGTCCCCTAAAAACAGGGGTTTTTGGGAGCAACTCAAAATTTTTAAATGGGAAGTATGGTTATCTGATACCTCATTTTACAGGTATATTTAACACTAGGAAAATGACATAAAGAAAATAAAAATCGGAAAACCCAAAACAAAATGGCGGCCCTAAACGTGTTGAAATAAATCGACATAAAGTTGCTAATATCTCGAAAAGGAAGAGTTTTTAGAAAAAAGTTCAAGAGACAAAAAATGTTTATTTCAAAGTGGTTGGCCTAAAATAATGCTTCCAAATCGATTTTGTAAATTTTAAGTCGGCTCCTACACCTTAGAAAATTTTGTCAAAAATAACATTTACGAAATCGATTTGAAAGCAATTTTTTAGGTCAAGCACTTTGAAATAAACATTTTTTGTCTTTTGAAATTGTCTCTAAAAACTTCCTTTTCGAGATATTAGCAACTTTATGTCGATTTATTTCAACACGTTTAGGGCCGCCATTTTGTTTTGGGTGGTCCGATTTTTATTTTCTTTATGTCATTTTCCTACTCTTAAATATACCTTTAAAATGAAGTATCACATGACCATACTTCCCATTTAAAAATTTTTGAGGTGCCCCCAAAATTCCCCATTTTTAGGGGACACTCAAAATTTCCGATTGCTTCAAAAGATACTTTGGGCTAAGTTAGGTTTGTTTTAACAAACACAAAAGTTAAAGAGGGGGGGGGGGGTGAAACTTTTAAGACACCTGGTATACTGAAAAGAACTCTGTGATAAGTAATATTTAAATTTACAGTATTAAGGCTGTTATAATGTTCATGTAATGAATGTAAAGAAGTCATTATCACTAAATGCAAGAGACTGTCCTACAGCGCAATACCACAAAAAACAGCTTTAATACAATTTGACCTAAGTTTATGAAATACTTTTGAAATTAAAAGAAAACAAACCCAAATTCTATTTCCTCTGTTAAAACATAATCTAATAAACAATGGTGTAGGTCCACATATGTAAACGATTCAAGAATACAATTAGAGATAATGTTATAAATTACCACTGTTGTTAAAATAGAATTTAAAACACAAAGGCGAAAGAAAACAACGGCTGAATACAATTAACTAATTTTATGAATTACCGGATATAAACCCAATTTAAAACGCTACGAAAAAGTCCTTGAAAAACCACAACAGTCAAATGCAATTACCAGCGTTAAAAAGTACTCGAAAAAGAACGGCAAAAGTCTGTGAACAAAAGTGATAACCTACAATAACAAAAACGTATAAAGGTTGCAAAAACTAAAATTATATAATAAGTATATTGTGGTTACACTGTATGCCATAAATACTGACCTTACTAGAATAGGCAGTATTCTTGAAATATGTTTATTTCAGAGATGGATCAGATGAAACCGCAACAAAAATAATCTACAAAAATTAATTTTACAATATTTAAGAACAACCATAATTTTAAATTGGCTTTACATTCATTTGGCTTTAATATAAAACTTTTTTTAAATTAAACATATTTAAAAATGTATTCTGCTTGTATTTACAAACAAAGCAATCATATTTCATATTAAATTGTGAATTTTTTTAAAATATGCAAGACATTTTTTTAAAGTAATTATTTATTATTTATTATTTAGAAACCCACCTTTATTTTTGGCTTTAAATGAACATTAAATGCATGAAACTTATAAAACTGGAAAAGATATAAATACTCACGGATTATTTAAAATTGTTTCCCAAAATTTAAAACTAGTTGAATATATGTCTAACTGAACTTGGCCAGTTTTTCTAACTATAAGATTGAATTGCAAACTGCTTGTTAATGCTTTCAATAAACATTCGTATAGTCGATTAAGGAAGGTTTTGTTTTATAATAACTCTTGCTTCTTTTATCAGACTGTACCTATATATTTAACTGAACTGTTTTGTTTCAGTCCCCACTTATCATCACTATTCGAAACATGATATCGTTGTTGTGGTTTCTTACATCTCCGCTTACAAGAATGTGTGTAGCCCTGGCTACTTCTCTTCATAACCTATTGGAGAATGCTCCAATAGACCAACAAAATGCTGAAATGGAGCAGCAAAATGCTCCAATGGATCAGCAAAATGCTGAAATAGAACAGCTGAATGCAGAGGTGGAACAGATAAATGCTCCAGTGGAACAGGAGAGTCCTCCAGGACCACAAGTTAGAAGGTAAAATGCATGACTTGTCATAATCCACAGCGAAATATCCTTAATACAGTAGACACTCAATTCAGTATTTTCTAAGAGTCTTGAAGAAGAAATATGTTTTGGGGTATACAGTAACTAATAAGATATAAATAAGAGCAGGGTGGTACAGAAGTTAAACGTTCTTGTCCAGTTTATAATACAGTTGAACTTGTTTTTAACTGCATAGACTAATGCGTCAACTTTGTTATAGGTCCAGTCAAATCGTTAACTTTTATAAACTTTTGTTTTAGCATCAATACATATTTTAACCTCTCGGTTGTAACGTCACAAATTAACAAAATATCAATGTCAAACTTTGAATCAGTGTAATCCGTAATGACTTTTTTTTAATAAGAGATCAGAATCACGGAAGCAATGTGCTATCAGAAACTTTTATAAACAATAACGCTCATGTGTATTCATTTTTCTTTTGTGCAGTGTAGTGTTTTTTTTTTATTTATATGAATTTACAATCAAATAAATATTTAATGTTTGAATTTCATTTGTGTACTCTATGTTTTTCTTTAAACCCCACAGAATAACGAAATAGATACTGTAAGTATTTTGTTGGATATTTTTAACGTCTGCACAAGTCCATAGTATGTGTAAGAATGTACAGTAGATGTATTTATCGTTTGCATTTTTATCTAAAGTGATTTATATTTGGTATTCTAGTTACAATTATTGTTGTTCGATAATCCGGTGAAATCGCTAATTGCATACGGCCATAGTCGCGTACGTGCCTTTGTTTTATTTATTTAAGGTAACATTTTCAAATACTATGTCTGCATAATGTATTGTTACAGTTTGTTCACAAATGTATTTGCCATTGCTATCCAATAACACTTTTAGTGCTGGGTTTCACTCTAAACTGACATAAAGTCACTAAACATCAACTTTAAGCAGAAGGAATCATCTCAAACCAGTAAATAAAATATCACTTAACAACATGTTCAACATATTAGAATATATATTACATTCCCTGAGTTTACTTGAAATCTCATTTACATGACACGTACTTACTGAATAAGTGATTCTGTTTGATGTTATATTTTTATACTAACAGAAACGTTTTGGATTTTATGATTTGAGTTTCAGAATAAATATTTGAGTGATTTGAGGTTTCAAATTGGTAAACGTTGGTGGTGAAAGTTGGCTATGAATAGACTAGGCATCAAATTGTGTCATGACAGGTTTTAGTATGATAGCAATATTTATAGAAGCTCATAGTTTATACAAAACATGAGAATGTTAAGAAAAGTATGAACAAAAATTTAAATTGTCTTTTTTTCAGTAAATATCAAAAATTGTGTTTCGTATAGCGATATACTTCTTAGCCTAGGTTGATACTGATGACATGATGTATCTTGTACATTTGAGCAGCAAATTTCAATAGCTTGGGCTAACAAAGATTGTTAGCATTGATGGTTGGTTATTACTAAATTCCTTCTTCACTTTCTCTGTAAGATGATTGTCGCCCACAGAACACTCCAAATTGATATGTCTTCCACAGCACGGGCACGTCCCACACACAAAGGTGAATCACCAAGTTGAAACGGTTAAGGTATTCCTGTGTTACTATGTGCCATGTCGAGGATTAAGAGGCAAACGTTTGGTCTTTTCAAGTATTTGAAAGTGTGATCTGTCTGTTGTGATTTTGCCTCAATTGTCAATCCATTCTGCGTTAAGTTTACTTCTTTCGTCCCTGATGCATACGGTGAGATGGTTATATGTTATGATTGGTTTTGTATGAAACCGGAAAGCTGCCTATGCCACTTTGTTGGTGTTTTCATTGCCTGGCATGCCAAAATATCCAGGGATCCATTTGAGGTGTATAATTTTTTTTGGCATATTTGTTTATGGATAGTTGGGTAAATTTGTGGTAGAAAGATCTGGTTTGTAAGTTGTAAACTGCAATTGCCAAGCGAGATATCTTAGAGTATGTAAAAATGCAATTTCTTTATGTGTTAAGTTCTGTGCAGTGTAGAAGTGCTGATATTATCGCTAAAAGCTCTGTGTCTGTGCTTGATTTGCCTGATGGGGAGATATAAACCTTGTGTTCTGTTTAGTGTAAACACTAGATTCTGAATGATGATCGGTTCGGTCAAGTGAGCCGTCTGTGTATATACGCAGACAGTTCTGGTACTTAGAGTATACTAGTTCTGTGTATTCCATGGGAATAGACCACGACCAAGCTAGTGTTGAATTAAAAGAACAAATTTGGATGGGTTGTTAAAATTGTGTTTTGTTCAAATTTTCAATTGTGAATCTGACAGAGTGTTGGCTTGATTGGAAGTGTGGTATTTGAGCAGAGCGGTGTTCTTCAGGTGTTTCAACCAAGTTCTCTCTACAATGTGAAAGGACAATGTTGGGAAAGTTTTATTGTTATTTTGTTTGTCAATATCCGACTTGTTGACACTAGTCCTTGCCATTTCACTGCCTGTAATATAGCCAACACTACACAAATAAGTGAAAGTGAAAACTAATATATAATACTGGGTAACTATAGATTGTTACCTTGCCCGCTTAAGGGTTAAGCAATACCACAGTGCTGCATTTTAGAGAGCTTCTAATTATCTTATGAGTTTGAGCGGTTCCACCTCAAACTTTACAGGCATATGTGATTTTCGACTTTATATATTGTAGCTATTGCCTCATGGTCAAAATATCAGCTCCCAATGTGTTGGCTATAATTTTATATAGGTTGATTCTTGAAACCGTCTGTGTAACTATTGATGTCTACAGAAGCTTTTTATCAAGTACTACTCCTAGGATGTTTGGATTAGAATTGCATCGCAAATCTTATCTCTTTACGGTAATGTTTGGGCTAAAGTTATTGAGTTAATATTGTCTGGTGAATAATGTGTATTTGGTTTTAAATTTAGAGATTGTAAAGTAAATTCATGAGAGATTTGCTGAGAATTGACTTAAGTTAACGGCTCCCTTTTGAAATGTCCCTGCAACTGTAGTTTCATCTTTGTTTCTAGCTATCATCAACATAGTTGGCTAGGTATACGTCGGGCGGTAATTGAGAGTTATTAATTAAGTTTGGATTCAGCAGAGAGCCTTGTGGTATGCTATTATTAACCTTTACTGAGTTTGAATTGCTTTTATTTACTTTGGTGTTGATTTTTTTACTCTGCAGAAAATTATGTAGGAAATTCAGTATTATGCCTCACACACTGCAACCAAGATTAATGTTGGAGGGACCTTGTCAAAAACAGCTTCAATATCTATCATTACAGTAATTGTAATTTTGTGAATGTTGAAACCGATGTACATATCCTCGGTAAATGCAAGAAGAGAATCCACGTGACTCACTTTGAGTGGAAGCCGAATTGTCTTGGACTTGGAATATTGTTTGTTTCTAGCCCCCAATTAAGTCTGTTGTTGATGACTCTTTCCAGTAGTTTTCCCAATCAACATAAAAGGGATACATGTCTGATAGAGCTTGTAGTTCTCTCTCCTTTCCTGGTTTCAAAAGAGGAATAACTTACGCAGTTTTGAAACTCTAGGAGCACATACCAGATATCATTAAAGTGTAACGTGATTTCTTTTAAATAGTTGTGTTGATAAATGCTTTTAACATATCTTTATAGATAACATCTTCTCCTGGTGTGGTGCTTTTGAGTTGAATAATTGATATTTTAACTTTATCATGCTGTATGGGCACATGTAATTCATGTTGACAAAATAAGTGTAGGAGGTCGATAGATAGGTATTGATTGGTCAACACTGTAGTGCCTGTATTAACAATATAAATATCACAACTTAACAAAACAAATATCATAAAAACTTATAAATTTTGTCTGAACCTTTGCAAGAAGACAGTTATTACATGCTATTGTAAGTGTGAAAATTAATAGATACGTAGTGCACCACTGAAGAGGTTAAGTGTATGCACTTTTACCATGAAACTAATCATATATTATATTTTCAGGCAAAGAAACGTTTATACTCTTCCTGATATTCAACGTAGAGATGATGACGATGATGGGAACTCGACCCAACCAGAATAAATTTGGACATTGAATGTCTCTGAATCTGTGATAAACTGTGATAAAACTATCTTTAATTTTCGTGGGTAGTACAAATTTTAATAATGTAAATACTGTATATTTGAAAGATAAATGTAGTCTGTAAGTTTTTTACTTTAAATAAAACAACATTGTTTAGTTGTTAACAATTAAACTGTTATTTAATCCTCTGAGTGCCCCACCGTCCTTTCCTTAATGTCCCACCAATTTTAGTCATTTTTTTGAGTTATTGAAAAAATCATAACAAATTTTAAAAAGCATGTAAACACCGTGTTTAATATATCAATGTGATCCTAAAGACTAGTAGAATAAGAAAGAAAATAGTAAATGGAATACTATTCACCAAAAAAGTTTGATGACAAACACAATAATTTGGTGAAATTTCCTATTAATATCCACTATGGGAACTAAGTTTCATAATGCTAAAAGCAAAAAACCAAAATAGCTATTTTTCCCAAAATTTACTTTACTTTTCAAAAATATAAGGTTTATGGCAACTGCTACTACAAACAAAATTAGGAAAAAATCAAAACTATTTACACAAAATTTTTCCTCCAGTTTAATCGCAGCCTTCTCTGCCTCCCAAATTGTATGGGCCTACAAAAGCGCTGAAAGTAAAGAAAACACTCTCTGTGTACACCACAATTGTAGCATGAGTACCAATACCGACTACTTGAAGATTTTTCATTTGTTTCGCACACTGCACATAAGCCCAAACGTTTTCCTGGAAGGTGTGCTATGGAGTGATCACCTGTATAGGACAAAAGATATAGAGCTTCAAGGGACAGTTTTTCAAGAACATTGATTATAAAGCCTCTGCTGGGTCTGTGTTGTCTTTGCAGAGCACATAACTATTGTATAATTTCATGTCAAAAAGTTTAAAAAAATCAGTGACCCGTAAAAAATACCACAGCCTGTGAAATCATTGTTCTTTTGCACTAGTAATGTAATTCATGTTTTTCTGTTTACCAATTTGAACAAAAACTAACGTTCTGCGTTGGTTACTAACTGATTAATCTGCATTTAAAAAAAGGGCGGTGTTATGTGCTGTGGGCTCGACTCGGACATTCAGAATATATATAAACGCATCTCACCCGAGCCTTGCAACACTCAGAGGGTAAAAAAAATTAATAATGTTGCAGAAACCAGATTGTCTATTGTAGCAAGTTTTATAGATCGGTAACTAAAAGGTACAGTAAATTCTATTTTCTATAAATCTGGTAAAAAAATTGGAACATTATATACAGAATTTTATGTAACTGCGATTTATGTTTTTTGTGGAAGTTCTTATAAAATGCCTTTGTTTTACATGTTCCTGCAATTGGCAACATTTAACCCTATAAGCGTCAGGCCAATTACTGCTAGATATACCTCTAAGCGTCAGGCACTTTTTCACTGCTTGAACACATTATCACTTAAACATCTATAAAATGTATCCTATTCATGTAAAGTGTACACTATTATACATTTTATTGTTCAGGAAAGTATGAAGAACATTTATGTGTAAATAAAATATTTTTTTTTTTAAATATTTTTAAAATATTTTCTCTACCTTATTTTGCGTTTTGAATGGAAAACAAATCAAATTGGTAAACAAAAGTTTCAAATGTAGGCTCTTGGAAAAATAGTAAAAACATTTGAATTATAAATCCAAATCGTACAAAATGTAGAAAAAGCATTTCTTTACATAAAACAATTAAAAAAAATTACTTTCTAAAAAAAAAATGTTTTGGGGTAAAATAACAAAAATGAGCAATTTGAAAAAAATTACCTGTACATATTGAAAACTCTATATAATGTAGCCTATTCAAGTAAAGTGTATACTATTATATATTTTCTTGTTTAGAAAAGTATGGTTAGCATTGCTATAGAGAATACATATTTTTTTTATTTACTGAAACTTTTTTGCTTTCCGAACAGTAAAATAAATAAATTTTTAAACCAAATTTTCAAAAGTAGAGGTTTTGGAAAAATAATAAAAATTATTTCATTATAAATACAAAATATGCAGGTCTCAATCTATGCAATGACACAACTAACTTGTTTGTCAGGCAATATTTAGTCTATGATAAGGTAAGAGAAAAACTCCATTTATTTTTTACTGTCACGAGACAGACTAACGCTTTTGTCATGTTTTGAACATTTGTGTATTTTTTGCGAGATAGTTATAAGCCATAGTGTAATAAACAATATACCAAATTAATCGTCAGAATGTCCTGAGTACAATGATATATAATATGATATACTTACTATTATTTTTGATGCACCAATTTTGATTTAAACGCATCAACGAGAATTCTCGTTGCCTGACACTCGGATGCCTGTATGTATCCGAACGCAATCGACGAGAATTCTCGTTGCCTGACGCTTATAGGGTTAATTTCCACTTTTCCCAGATTTTACAACAGCTGTCTAAAATACGTTTTTTTTCACAAACTTTCACTGTTGTATATTAAATTCCGTTTTAACGCAGGCGTTTTATAAAATAAGCGCAAATAATATTATGATGTATTCTTTCGCAAACATTCGCCATTGTATCTTAAATTACATTTTAACAACGGTAACTCATAGAAACTGGAGTAAGTTGTTTTCATTCATAGAGATTCACTGTTGCGTTTAAAATACATTTTTCATTAAATTAGCACAAATTTAGGATGCCCACAATAGCTACATTGTCAAAAGAATAGCTAAAAGATAACTAAAGAGTATCAGATTTGTAGTAGACACCCTGAGAATAGTAATCGAAACATTGTGTTTGTAAACTTTATTGTTAATCAGAAATAAAAGTGGTATTACAAAGATAAATTGTTAGCCTAGAACAAAGTTCCAAGTAACAAAACCAAATTTTTTCAGTTATTAGCACATTATGGTTTCACCTAAGCATGTCTATCATATAAATTAATTTCTGGTGACAAAATCGTGAATGAACAAAATGCCTAAGTTTCATGTGAGACTATTTTTTAAATAAAATTGGAGTGTTAGAGTTCTACCGTGTAGATGGAACTGTTCCTCTTTTACGCAATTGTAGAACATTGATTAAAAAGATCTTCAGGTCCATAATCAAAGGTACCGTGCAAAATTTCAACTCAATCGGTTAAGTCGTTCTGAAATATAAATTATTTAGTAAAAAATAGCTGGTAAAAGAAGTGTTTCCGGACAAATGTTTTTAGGAACCTTTTTATTTATTTTGATCCATGTAACCACAATGAGTTATATCCTTGTGTTATAAAAACATCTTGTGCAAAGACTGCCTTGACTTTTTTATACTTGGAACAGAAAAGTTATAAATAAGTAACCTTGTAAACAGTAATTAATTTGACTAGAAAATACCAAATTAAAACCTTTAATCACTTTATTGATTAACTTGATATTGTAACCGACTTTTCTCGGGTTAAGGCACTTTGTAATAGGGATGGGTGGATCATGAATGAATCGAATCATTCATAATGAACGGGACACGGCATGTACATGAAGATTCGAATCTTGGTTATTTGATGACCATGTTTAATGAATTTAAATGTGTTATGGATATTTTGTAAAAAAAAGAACAAATACTGAAACATTGATAGGGAAACTGAGGACAATAAAATGTTGAGAACAGAAATCACATTTGAGTGATCCGTTCATTAGTATCACAGGTCTGTAATCGGTCATTTGGCTTTCGGTTCATAACAGAATGAAACTAATCTTTTGTCCATGGAACCTTTGATTGTACCTATGTTTTACAATAGCGAATTTACAATTTACTAAGGTTAGTTGTGTGACAGCTCCTCACTGTCAGTTGTCCCCTGACAAAGCTATGTCCTTCCACTCTCTTGCGAGCTTCCTTACGTTGTCAGGGGGGTTGAGAAGGTTGTTTAAAATAAGGCGGCGAAATGACAGCATTATTTTAAAGAGTTTGTTTAAGCCATAACAATCAATTCCTCTGCTAGCCCGAACATACAACTAAACTAAATGAAAGGAAGGGAGCCCATCTTGTGTGGTCTGACCAACATTACTAATTTAGACTTGAACATTTAGCCTGAAGCTGGCTCCTCTCCCTTTAACTATATAAACTCAGAGTTATTGTTGTGTGCAAGTTATATATAGCACAACCACTATCAGTAAATATCCAGAATTACTATTACCAGTACTCTATTATTATTACATAAAGGTAACTGCCACAGTTGTGACATTACATCACTGTTGCATCAATTTTAATGTAATACATTTATAAAACATCACTGTAATTTTTTCTGTCATTCTTTTTTTTTCAATTATAATTTATTTGCATACAAAATATGTTTCGTGTATTAAGAAACAAATCAATTTCAAAAATGCAACAGAAAAAGGGTGACCAGAGCACTGTATATATAAAGATGAAAATTAAACGAGGATTCCCGAATGACAGGATCGTTTTGATGAACAAATCTTTTAAAAAACCTGTTTTGACCATCTCTAGTTTTTTCTTTGTCACTTTAGATTTTTGTGTTTAAAATAAACCAAAGGCTTTGCCTATATAAGCATGAAGCCTTCTTGTGTGTATTATTTTTTCTTCTAAACTTTGCTTCAGTAACAACACTGTCTAAATATTTACTAAATTGACTCTTGCAGTTGTGGTAGCACTGATATTTTCTTTGCCATATTAGTAATTTAATGTTAGTACTTTTATATATATCACTTTAATTTTCACAAAGACCTACATGAATTAAGTTTTTACTATACTAACATACAAATCAGTGTTAGTAATATAATTACATTGTTAATAAATGTTAGGTTCTACTTAAAGCAGTCATTATAAACACTTAACAAAAAATAATTTTTTTTAAATAAATAAAATTTGTAAGGATTAGATAGGGTAATATTCTTGCCATAGGTCCTTCAGGCATTCCTGAAAGGTTTTGGATCGTGGGTTATGAAGACCCATGAGCCTCAAGAAAACATTAAACCCAAATGGGGAGAAGAGATTTCCCTAACTCTATCCAAAATTTACCCTATCCTAACCTGCTAGAATAATTATGCTTGTGTACGGTATACTTCCCTTTTGATAGATTTTATTGAAATTTCCTGTAACCTAATGGGGGATGCTAATTCTCTTTTCTGAGACAGTACATAATTGAATTAACTTAGGGCCTATATGCTCTACAATCAATTACTATGTATTGTAGTGTTCCCGATACATTATCCAGACACAACGTACAGTTAGGTGTAGGTGTATCTCTTTTGCCTATTCGATACAAATAAGACTCTGTATTCGCATACACAAACATAATCCTACATAATGCAGTTATATTACTTCTTTTCTATTTTCAGGTGTTACAACCAAATTAGGTTGTACTCCTTGCACCTTTCTGCTTTAACCTTGTTTTCAAATATCATTGACTTTTTATTAAATTTAAAATATCCCTTTGTTTACTATGCAGACAATTTAATTCCCTTTAAGTGTAGCTTTTTTGGAAATTTAGTCTACTTGCTTATTCCTATGGATCCCCGTATGGCCTGGAATCCATTGGGAAACTATTATTTTAGCAGAGTTAGCTAATAGTAAGGATATTATTTTATAAATATTATCACTTGCTACATTAAATTTTTTTAAATCCATTAATCATATGGAGGATGTTGAGGAAATATCTGGGAACGCCTGATATCACACTAATAAACCCATAATATAAATTAACAAATGAAATTAAAACATTACATAAATAAATCTCATTAAAAATCGATTCAATTCAAACAAGCCAGAGAACTAAGACAGATATTATTTTAACAGGAAGTTACACGGGATGTACCAGCTTGAATTACTTAAAACACATAAAACACAACTATGTGTTATTCTGTGTGAATCAACGAATGCAGATAAGCGATAAATACGGTACTGCCAAATATGTTAAACTATAAAGCCAGTCAGAACAATCCAAATTTCAAATTGTCCAATCAAAGAAGAATAAAAATGCATGAAATAATGAGGTAGGAGATTTGGAGAAAAAACGTGGTCTGTCTAAAAGAAACCTACATGGGGAAAACATCCTTTTTAAGAAAAGTACACAAGTGGAAATCAGCCAATCTACAGAATCATCAGAGTGACCACCAATTAATAATCAGTGAGGGGTAGTGAAAATTAAGTGTTCAGTGTAAGTGTGAAATAAATAAATAAAGGGAAAATTATGTAAGTAGCTTTAAACCATTCATTAATGTAAGATAATTTTTCTACTCGAGAGTTAGTAGAATTATCAAACAAAATCATATTCTGGTTTATATTATAAGGTTATAAATGTTATTTTGTAGATGAAGTAATATGCAAACGCATGTAGATGAGTATTTAGTTTAGGGACTTTTTCAATAAGAATTAGCTGATACACTAGAACCCTTACAAGTGTCAAACACATTGCATAATGGAAACTCATGTAATCTTACACGAAGTTCCCCTAGACTTAAATTTAAATTTAAAAAACTTTACAAGGCTTGTTTGGGAATCCGTAAATATGTATTAATTTGGACACTGTGTTAAGCCGCGTTTACACTTGTAGCTGGAGAGCTATATAGCCGAGCTACAAATTGCTTAAAACGACATTCAAGTTCGGGCTATATAGCAGATTTCCACGGCTAGATAGCAGAAAACGAGCTATCCGTTGGTTGTCGGAAAAGGTCAAAGAAAACATCTAGCCCAGCTATATAGCTCTGCTAGAAGTGCAATTTGTTTGTAGCAGAGCTATATATAGCTCCCCTAACCTTAACCTCCATTTTATTTCTGCCATCACGATCACCACTTGTGTTAACACTAAAATTAACAATTTCCGGATAACATAGATAACAAAATTATAACCGATACACTTTAAATAATTTACTACATCCAAAAGAAAAAACTAAAGAGATTTGCAGAATTAAGGTTACTAAATCAAAATTTAAGATTTACAATAAGAAATAGGCCTAACGTCGCCAGAACCAAAATATAATGCAAAGGGGTCCATTGCATAAAATATCTTCTATAAAAGAAGACAACTTATTTAACCTTCCAAGTGCTGACTATATTGCTCTTTAGTGCTAAGGGTTTTTTGGTTCCGTGCATGCTTATTAACTAAAATCATTATAAAATACTCACTAGCAGTAAAGTAAGACTTATTATATATCATTTTAATCAGAATTACATGATCTTTACAGTAAATAGCTTTAACAGGCTTACCTTATAATTTTTATCCTTTTTTTTTTTTTTTGTTGACCAAAGTAGAAATAAAAAAAATAATTTTTTTTGTGTTCTAAAACCTCTCACTCAAAATATGTAAAAAAAAGTAATGCAGAAAATTCAATATAGCCAAAAGTTGCACAATTTTATGGAGAATAGAAATAATAACACTACTACTTTGCTGTAAAAAACAAACTTTTTGTCTATAAAAAAAAAACTCCGTTTTTTATAAAACAATTGTTTTTTTGCACAAAGAAGAAAAACTTGCCTCTAAAGATATAAAAGTACTGTCTAGGCCCAATATTTAGGGTTTTAATTTGTTATAAAGGAATAACACACACATTATATACAAGAAAAAAAAGAAGAAAAAAATATTTACAGTTCAAAGTCTCTAAAAATCACTTTTTTCAAACGCACCTCTAATAGCCCTTAAATTGCTAAGTTCACTCATAATTACTTAAAAAATAAATAAACATTTATAAAAACAACTAAAAATAAACTGATCTAAACTAAAACTAAAAATGAATAACAACTAGTGGATAAACAAACAAAATCCGAGTTCCGAGCGTCTATCTACGCTTAGGCCTACTACACGACTACCGTGTATAGATACTTGATTTGACAATTCTGCCGAAGGTTTGTTTGAGTTGATATCGCTATGAAACTCTGAATTATAATAAAGTGACTCTTTCCAATCACAAACATACATAGAAGTATCTGATTGTATTAAAAATAGCGGCGTCGTACACATTTACAAAATGTGTTGCACAAACGTCGCATATGCGATGTTAGCACCGTAACGCGACTTTTATACATCGCATATGTGACGTTAGCACTTGGAAGGTTAAACAAACAAGAATACATAAGGTTTCCAGAGAAATAAATCTTTTGAGCGAATGCATTATTTAGTATTTTTAATAACGTTGACAAACCATGTAATCCAACGAAGTAAGTCAGACAATTCCATGTGATTGAACCGGTACCCGATACGACGAATATCACTCAGTGTAATCTCACCCTCTGATTGGTTGAACATTACGCGCATTTTTGTATTCAAAAGTATAAAGACTCTTAAACATTTGTTTCATCATCATACTTCAGGACACGGACGACTACACTACACAACATAGCAGGACCCGGGGTAATGTCTTCTTCGTGAGCTTCTCGAGAAGACATGCACTGAAGTTTTGGACGGGCCTTCCGAGGATGGTTTATTACGGTGAGCCCTACACATTGAACACGACTAACGGACGGACACATCGTCGCCGGCGGAGGCATTCATCAGGGAATTCTTCTGTTACCTGATGTCGGTTGGTCTGCGGGCAGCGAATTCACCCAGCACAATCCATACTGTTTCTTTGATGGATGAACACGGACTGTGGGTAGTGATTTCTTTTAGCGCTAATTGAATGTATTATCTGTTTCAGCAAACCCTTCATTTCCGAACTCGAGATGGGCCTTCATCGTAGCTCCGGGATCCCTCTGCCAATGATGTTTAAGTACTGGTCAGGTGTTTGGTTGCTGGCACGGTCTCAGGGAACGATTTTCTCACCGTTTCTTCTGTTTCAGCCGATTTCTTCACTTTATACTTGAGATCGTGCCTTCATCAGAGCTCCGGGACCCCCCAGTATGCCCGTGATGTTTAGGCACGGGTTTTGGTGTTTTGTTGCTGGCCGGTTTCGAGTAGCGATTTCTTCTTGCATGCCGCTAATATTTTTGTTTGTTTCAGCGAGTTTCAGTTTGATTCTTGCAGTCATTAGGGAGGTCCCTAGACGCTGCTACTTTCTCCCCAGTGAGCTATTTGGGGAGAAAAAAAACATCTGTTCCTTGAAGACAAAGAATTATTCCCAATTTAATAATAGTAAACAAATAGTTCATAATAAATATTAATAATAATAACAAATTTGTATTAAATATTAAAAAAAGGAAAATCAAAATCATTGTAAATTTAGAAAGTTAAAGCTAAGTGTTAATTTTAAGTAAAAGAATGACAACTTTAGTAGAACTATTTACAGTTACTAGAAAAACGTTTATATTAGAATATAGTGGAGCTATGTAACCAAGCTACATTTCATATAGTGGAGCTATGTAACCAAGCTACATTTCATTTCATTTATTTTCTGGTCGTAAAACAAAATACATTTGTATGAACTTCAGTCATTTTATGAATTATTTAAACTAAAATTAAGTCAGAACAATAAAATACAAATTGCAGTGAAAATCACATACAGCCTGCAACAGAGAACAACACAAAACATTTCAAGGCTAGTACTTTACACATTAAAACTTACAACAAATAAATAATACAATACACCAATAAACAGAATAAATCAACAATCAACAATATCAGACATTATTAATATAGATTAAGTACCGGTAACTAAATAAATCAAGTAGATTTTCTCTTTTAATCAGGGGCACATGTCTTCCAAATACTCACAAATTGAGTAATAATTCTTCCTAAGAAAAAATGATTTTAGTTTAAGCTTAAACCTAACAGGATCACGTTCTTTTTTAATTACTAGAGGTAATTTGTTAAAAAATTTCAATCCTACAGAATCAACACCTTTTTTGTCTTGCATTTGGCATAGAATTGAGGTCGGAGACTATTTTTAGCTCTGGTATCATGCCCATGTATATCAGATTTTTTGTCAAATTTACTTTCATTTTTTTACAAACAATATACATTCATACATACAGGGTGTTTGAAAAGTCTGGGAACGGCTTAATATATCAAAATGTACGAGTCTTATGAGATAGAAATAAAAGCAGTTATTTACAACCATAAAAGAACCACTTTTTGATGAGTTTGAAATTTGTGTCCGCCATCTTGGCATGAACTTCATTTTTTAAATGGGAAGGTGGTCATTTTGATGTAGAATTTCAAGAAAAACCAACAGTGAAATTGGCACATCCCTATCTTAAACCGATTCAAAATGGCGGCCAAAACAACGAAATCGTGTTTTCCGATTTTGCCCCATTTCATAATATCATAAAATAAATATAATAATATAAATGCATATTATATCTAGTATATTTTATAGTTATAAATATTGTGAATATATACAATATATTTATTTAGCTTACACAACATGTACACCGTCATTTATTGATACAACATATTTTTTGGAAACAATCACTAGCTAAAAAAAACATATAACATAGTAGTAACATGTTATAGTCGTAACATGTAACACTATATATTATTTAAATCAAATTAAAAACAACATATTAAGATTATGAACTTCCCATTATTATACATTTTGTTGGTGCTAGAGCTAGTTGGCCACATCCAAGGTCAATAGATAGTAAAGGTTGCCTCATAGTCATGTAAACAAACTCGAACCCCAGCACCATTCTCTGTCGAGTGACGTCACTGTAGTAAAAAATCGCCGCGCTACCACGGGAGATGTATGTTTCGTCTTAAGCCTGGGCTACGATGCAAGCGATAAGCGGTGGGCGGCCGGCGGCAGTAGCAGGTGCAAGCAGCGCACGAAAATTATCTAACTGATGGAGTTTCCTTGTTAAACACGGTTGGCTGGCTACAATGCAAGCGGCGGATGAGCGTTGGTATAACGCTCGCCGCAGGGTGCCGCTCAGGATCAAACCAGTTAGATAATTTTTCGACTGCTGCCCGACGATTAAGGGTTTCTTTACTTTCAACAAACATATGGCATTGGTTAAAAAGGCAAAACTAGTGTTTTGATACGTATAGACATATAGTAACGACCACTTATATAAAAAATTTCAAGAAAATCCTACGGTAAACAAAAAAGATGCTAATTTTTGCAAGTATACTTTCGGAATTTTGTATTCGGTTCAAGGATTTATTTATTCTTTAAACACCATGAATTATGGATTAAACAACACCAATGGATTAAAACTTTCTGTTATGGGACTACTTACCATTGTTATTTTCACAGGAAGCATATATTTTAAAATTACTTCCTGCCCGGGTTACACCTGAGTTTATGTTAAAATCCAAATTTCAAGAAAATCCAACTGTAAACAAAAAAGATTCTAAATTGTGCGGTTATAATTTTGGAATTTGGCATTCTGTTCAAGAGTTTATTTATTTTTTAAAGCCCATGAAGGATTTAAACTTTCTGTTGTGGAACTGTTTAACATTGTTATTTTCACAGGAAGTATATATTTTTAAAATACTCTCTACCCGGGTTACACCTGAATTTCTGGACAAAAGTAAATATCACTTAAGTCTAAGGTTTAAGATATAGTAGTCCTATATTGTGATTTTCCTATAAATACTGGTCTCTCACTAAGTATTTCCGTCAGCACTAGCTCCTCGTGTGACGTCATCTCGTTGACTGAGACAAGAGTGTGGGGATGTTGTCGCTTTCATCGTAGCCACATCCGCCGCTCAGGCCACGCTGCTTGCACCTGCTAGTAACGCTCGCCGCCCAGCGCTCATCGCTTATATCGTAGCCGAGGCCTTACAAGTCACCTCATTTTTTTAAATAGATGTATTAAACTATTTTTTGGGGTTTCAGTTTTTAAAAATGATACTTAAGTTACACATTTCAACATTTGTAATTGTATGAAAATATCTTAAAGATTTCAAAAGCATTATGTTTACGCCATTCATTTGCAATTAATAATAATAACAAAAGTATAATCATACAAATTTTAATTTATATTTTTACTGACTAAAATTTAAAATAAAATGCTATCATGATGATACATTTTAAATCATATAACTAAAACAGTCATTAAAATAATTGTATTTAATATTTTTTACAGAATAAAATGTGAAAAATGCATTTTTTAGAATACAGTAATAATAAAAATAAAATCAAACAAATTTTAATATATATTTTTTAAAATATTAAAATGAGACAAATTTAGCCATGTTAATTAATACATATTAATTTGTAATAATAATAATTAGGCCCATTAATATTAAAAAAATAATAAACTCACCTATACAATTATAATGTTTAAAAATGTTTATACATTTATTTTTATGGCCTATGCCATCAGTCTTTGAAACTTTTGAAGTCTTTGAAGTTGGAGTTTTGCTTTACGTTTTTTGTTGGCAAGTAAACTTGCATGTTGATTTAAATTCCTCATTCGAATAAAAAATAATCTTTGTTTGATATAGCTCTGAACTCACTGGCGGCTTCAGGGGGGGAGAAACCCGAAGTTTTTTTACGGAAAAGAAAATTACGTTATACAATGTTACAAAGTTATTTTAATGGAGTTAAAATAAGTTTAACAAGTTTTAATAAGTTAAAGTTAATTTACTGAGTAAATTACATTTTTTAATCAGAATACCTTAAACCCTCGTACTGCAGACTGCTCAATTGAGCAGTCTCAGCGCATGGCCTAGGTCTCACACTTCTCAATTGACAACTCTACTTTGTATTCAATATTTCACCCACTAAAAATCATCCAATCACAATAAAACAAAAACCGTTAGAAAGTACATGATTTAAACTTTAATTTTTGTATTTAAAAATTTGTTCTAAAACGTATATTTACATATGTAATTATCGTTTTAAAATTGTAGTTTTCTGAAAAGCTAATAGCCCGCGAATAAAACACAAAGAAATTTAATCAACTTTGTCACTTCTCTAAAGTTCAATATAGCTCGTTAGATATATTTTGACAATAATAAAGATACCTTTGGATTCGTCAAGATTTTAATTTCCTAAAACTGCCTTCAAATCAGACGTCACTCTTAGAGCTTCAAAAATATAAAGGTTTCTGTAAACCCTTGCAATTGGACAGATTTCAAAAAATAAAACAGCACATTTTGCATTCGAGATATCTCCTACAATTCGAATTATTTGAATAGACTTGTTTATATCTATTTATAGACCAAAGTTCAATCTTTCGTTTAGTGTGCAGCAACCCATATTTACTCTAACGATTTTGTTCGTACAGTGCTCAGAAATACTGACAAATAGGAAATTCAAAACTCGACTTTCTGACGCTCCCGAAGTGGCACTTCTACAGTTTTTCACACTGTAGTATAGGATTGTCGTATAGGTTCGTGCGCGAGAGGTTTATTTATTTAATCTCATTTTGTGATTCAAGTAAAGCTAAATCAAATACTTTTATGAAACAATAATTTACAATTATACAATTCAATTCTTTGATTTATTCTCTACACTTTGTTATAATATTTCATTTTTGGGCAAAGCATTTATATTATTAAATTACTATTCAAACTAATCCTAGTTTTGTTAACAGTCTTGTAGTAGGAACATAAAAACTGACCTGTGTTTTCAAAATAAGAAATTTGAAATTGATAATTATTTTTATACAGTTCTATTTAGAACTAATTTACAAAACTTTTCTACATTTGAAAAAAAATTACAATAAATGTTTACTACTGCTGTTTATGTTGGCCTAAAGTTGAACTTTTTCCTTTCATTACTGAACATTTTTGTTTCTTGAGCTAATAACTTTGTAAATGTTACATCAATCAATTTTTTACTGGCATATATGAATTCTTTGAACCTTTCTCTACGAAAAAGCTGTGGAACACTTTTGGATTGGTTTATAATTACCACTATGTTTGGCGAATTTTTGAAAATATACTTTCAACACACACTGAAATGGCTTGGCATCGCAAATAATTAACATCAACAGTTAATGTAGGGAAATAGTTGCTCTACCTTGAGGTAGCATAGAGCAAGTGCTTGAGCAACTATTAAGGTTGCTATTTTATCTTTACGGGAGTTAAGAAATAAATTAGGCCTATAATTGCAATGCGTCGACCCAATGACTTGACAAGGGCAACTAATTTTTTTCATGAATGTTGTTTTCCGTGCTTTTATATATATAACATGTTAATTGAGAAGACATTGTTTTAATGACTTTAAAATAGGTATTATTTAAATTTGTAGACGTTTATGAGCAATGATAAAATATGTATAAGAAACTAACTTGTGTTTTCTCCAGAAAATTTGTCTCTAAAATTTAACATCAAATTCTACTATGTTTTAGTAAAATACATTTAACTTTAACGTACAAATTCATTTTTTTGTTACTCAACCAGCCTCAATTAATACTGCATTTATTGTAGGCTTATAGCTGTCCAAAAATTGTCATTTTCTAAACTGATTATTAAGCTTTATGATTTTTTGCCTACTTTTGGTTCCTTGTTCCTTTTAATATTTTTGATTGCTGCTTCTTGTTTGTGTTGTAAGCTGTTAACTTTGACTAAATTCCATGGGAAACAACAATGACAAAACTGGTTTATGCGTTAGAAAACTTTATAATTGTGAGGTCATTAACTCACAAACTTCATGTGTTATTAGGCTTTAAAACGTATATTTTAAACGTGAAATTCTAAAAAAAAAATCCGGGATTCAACTTTTTCCTGAGGGAATTTCAGACCACCCGGGTAGATGATGCCCCCCCCCCCTAAAATCTGCTCTGGAGCCGCCACTGTCTGAACTACATGTTTATATGTTTCTTCAATTTCCATACGACGGATAATTTTGTTTGTCAACTGTTTTACAACTCCAGGTCCTTTGGGAATTAGATTTTTTTTAACAGCCTTTTAAATTCTTCAATTCAGCTTTTAAACTGGAATAAAATCGTCATCACTAAAATTCACAGAACATAATATGAAGGCTGAACTAGGTTTCCATTTATTTGTCGGCTCGTTTACATTTTTTTATCCTGTAACCATTGTTTCTGAAAAGTAATTAAGATTCTTTGAAAACCTAAATATAAGTATGGCACAAAAATTAAAACCTATAAAATCAGATAGACTGAGTTAACATATTAATTACTGAGGTGTACAAAAATTAACTTGGTGCAGAGATGTTTAGTTAAATTGTTGAACAAAAAGTTATCTTCAACAATTTTAATTCAAAATATAGCCACAGAGACTACTTTTAAATCAAGATATTAAGTCAAAAGAAGGTTGTATTAACATTTTATATGAGTAAGTGGGATTATATTATTTACTATTACTATAGAAACAAAAAAGACCTATGCCTACCTTCTTGTTTTACTTTTCCATAATAATAAACGCAAGTTCAAACCGCGCAAACGGAACCATCTTTAGTTTTATTTATTGATCGTAGCGATAGTAAATATTTATTTGTTCTACTTAATGGTCTTCTATACCTTGCATAAAACAGCAAAAATATGCAGTACGTACTAACGTGTTTCGGACGCCGTTGTGAAACATCTTAAATTGTTCTTAAAGGCTATGTGCTTTTGTCTTATACCGTAACTCATATTTGAAAGATATTGACGGCAACTCCTTTTAATCAGCAGTTTAACTGAGTAAAAGTTGATTATTTTTAATGCATTTTTTGGGAGTTTTAAGCAATAATTTCCATATGTTAAGCTAACAAGTAAAACATATAAAGCCTTCTTTATAACTTAAAGTAGTTTCTCAGATTATTAATTTATAAATAGAATCCGAAACACGTTATTACGAATGCATGTTTCAACGATTTTGCTGCTTGAGTCAGACCTTTTTATTAAAAACATGCTGTACACTCGGGAGTTTTCTTCAAGGTAAATAAGCCTTAAAACACTTTATATAATTAAAAAAAGTTTAAACAAAAAACACAAGATTTCTATCATTCAGCATTCAGATTAGTACAATCGTGGCCGAGGGCACGGTTAAAAAATCATACTGTACAGCTGCTTTAGAAATTCAGGGGAATATTTCGGGGAATTGTAGTTTGCATTCCGGGGAATTTCCTTAGTCTTTTGCTGAACATCAACTTTTGACGTTGGCAACGCTGGTCATTGTCATTTGTCATTTCATTGCTGGGATTGCTGCAATTTGACAGTTTGTTTTAGTTCAGTTAGTTCCAAGATAAGGTAAACTCAAAAAAGGAAGAATAATGAATGCTATAGAGGAGTTTGAAATATATAAAACATTAAAAAAAACCAGATGACGTATTAAACGACAAACTTACGTTCAACTCCCACTATTTGTACGACACGGCTATCAACCATTTGTATAAAACATACAGAGATAACGATCAGTAGGCTGCACTGCATTATTCTGACCGGACGTTGGGATGGGGCTTATTTCTTGTATTTATTTGTGTGACGAACTTTGACTTGTGTGTTAGTGTGTGTGTGTAAATGTATGTGTTTATAAAATTTTAATGTTCGACGAACTCACCAGAGGGATGACCAGATGATGGAGTTACGGCTCCGAAACATGCCGCCTTAAACTGAACGACAAGGAGTCACAAGACGGACTTAAGGTAAATAATTAGTATTAATTATCTGTGACTCGGACCAAAATCATGCAATGAAATATAAGAGTCACAAAATTTGTTAAATAGCCTAGAAGATAACATTGCACTTTCTAAGTATCAAATTTTGATCAATGCAAATTAAAGGTTTATTTACAACTCAGAAAGGCGACTTAGTTCCTCCTATTTATTCAAAGCCAAATTGTCACATCATTCTACTTTTTTATCCTTTTATTGCTCTCTTAAATTAAGTTTTTAACAACATTTTACATTACGAAATACCTTATTTGAAAAAAATTCTAATTGGCTGGTATGTTTGTTACAGGTTCTCTACCGTCATCGGCTCTGGCAACTTCAACATTTATAAAAATGTGTGATGAACTTTTTGACTCATTTAATGGCAACTCTTACACTTTTGAAGGAGGTAAAATGTTAAGAACTTTTCTCCGAGATGGGAGTGCCCACTTACAGTTTTGGACGAATGCATTAAAATTGTGGATAGCTGGCGATTCCAATTTGAAAAGGTAAAGGATGGAATATCTAAACAAGTAATTGTGAGGCCACCTTCACAGAATGGCTGGCTCATTACTATGAGAGCAGTCATGCTGTTGTGGACATACTTGAAAGATACTCTGTCCTTGGACTATTTATGTATTCGAAATCTGAACCAAGATCCTTTGGAGAATTTGTTTGGTTCAATTCGTAACAACTGTGGGTCCAATTACAATCCCACAGTTGGCCAATTTGTAGGTAGTCTTAAAACCTGCATTATCAATGGTCTTGCATTTACTGTTATTGTTAAGAATCGTAATTGTGAAAATGATAATGCAGATATTTTGAGTACTCTTCAAACTTTTCTTGGTTCAGATTGTTCCGATATGGAAGTGGGTGCTAATCCAGAAAATCCACTTACAATGGATGATGAAAATCACGGCCCTGCTGCTTGTAGCGCAGCACCAGACATACCAAGTGACATGGCCTTGATGTCAACATCCTATGTAAGTGGGTATATTGTACGGAGGCTGCTTGCTAAATACAATTGTGATGATTGTGGAGCTGGTCTCTGCTGTAAGCCTTCTGATGATTTCTATCATGCAGGAATTTCATTCAAGGAGTACAATGAAGAATACAATAGGCTAACTTATCCATCTGAAAAGTTTTTCTATTGTGTTACTCTTTGTGCAAACTTGGTTGACAAAATTCTTAATGAACGTGGTCATCAGAATGATTTATCCAAAATCATCAATGATTGTATTCGGCAAACAGTAACCTTTGAATGGTTCAAAGACTTCTGTGTAGTCCACTGGGAGGACGTTTACACCACCTTTATAGAATCTATTGTAAAACTATGTATTCCTTGGTGGTGTACACGCTCTAATAGACAGAGGATGTCTAAGGCTACGCAGAATAGAAAAAATAGAATTTTAAAACACTGCTAAATTAAATTCTATATTTTCGACCTAGTAATTAAATGTCTGTTGTATTGTATATATTTATATTTGTAAGCACTCCTGATTGTATATATATTGTAAATATTGTATATACTGTAAATATTGTATATTGTCTTTTTATCCAGAAATGTCTGGATAAAAGCGCTTGAACTATTTTGTAATTAAGACTCATGGATACATTCAAGTGAAAGTACTTGGAGTAAAAAACGTTGTACAGAGTCTTGAGTGAAGAGCATCAATCGGTTTTGGTGATTTTGAGAGAAAGATATTTTAATGCGATCAATATTTGTTCAGTTATATATTCATAGCTTTACATAATAGTTGATTTCACTCTTGCTTTTTTAAAAATATTTCTCCAGTGATTAACTGTAGGTGTACAGTGTATTATTTCTCTCCTCTTCTTTTTTTGGTTAATATTTAAACAAATCTTTTATATTCTTAAAGCATAGCTTTACCAATTTGTTTATTTCCATTCTTTTTTGTTTTATAAAAAAATAATCATAGCTTGACGCTTTGTTTTTGCTTTTGGAAAAAAACTTCTTTGAGTGGATTGTAAATATATTGTAAATATTGTATATACTGTAAATATTGTATAAATTGTATATATTTTTTCTGATAAATAATATTCAAAGAATAATTAGTGACATATAAATTAAACATACAACTGAATCATTTTAGTAACGTAATACAAACTAACTCCTAATTATGTTTAATTTTTTTCAACATTTCGTTTCCATGTTTTGGGATGGTGCAAACTTTTCCTTGCATTTTCTGAAGATAGAGTTATTATTTGTTGCTTCATTGCAATGCATAAAGTAAGATCAAATTAAGTTTAAAAAGAAAATATTAAGATTCAAAACAATGCATTCACAATAAACCTCACATGTCGTGTGTAGCAAAAAAACCGCCATGACACTTTCATAGGTCACATGACCTATTTTGAGCAATTCCTTTGGTATATAACGGAGATGGCCACTTTTGAAACAAACCTCTGCTGTACTTGTCCGTTTTTGGAACTAATTTTATATTAAATCGTTAAAAATAACACGTTTCTGAAACAAATAAATATCAAAAATGAAAAGAGCAAAAAAAATATTAGAAACAGGTGATACTTCAATTTTGACCAGGAACACAGTTGTCCGTCTTTGATCCCATGCTACTCATTTAACAAAATATCAATTTATTTTTGAAAAATATACTCAAAAACAAATGGAATTTAATCGATAGATCGTAACCATTATGTCAACGTAACCATTATGTCAACTGTTTTTAACAGTTTGTTGAAAAATGTTTGAAGTATGTAGGCCTAATTACTTTTATTATAAACAATTATTCAAGCTTAAATGTCTAGATTCATAAAATTTGTATATATTTTAACATTTGCATTTAGTTATACATGCAATAATTTTGAATAATAATGTATTTGTGAACTTGAGGGTTCGTACTTAAGAGTAAACTGAAGATGATTGGTAATTGTAAACCTTTCAAGAATGTGAATATTATTGATTATATATCTAGGTGATATAATTATCTTATCTAAAATGTGTTATTATTTGTGTACTTATCCTTTTAGTGCTTTCTTTACTGGCAACAAAAATAATGCATTCTCTTTTATTTTTATAAAGAAAAATTATGATTAAAAATGTCTAAAACCATTATTAATTAAACCCATTGTGCATCCACTTAATTAATTTGAGCGTACATTTTAACAAATAAAATTTCTTTATTTACAAGTGGTAAAATATATTTCAATAATACTTTTACAAAAGCTATTTCCAAATAATAATATGTTAATTTATAACTGTTACCGGTATAGTTTTAAATAAATATTACATATATTTTTATTTTTACAGCGTAATCTTATGTGATTACTTTTGAAATGAAGTATTTTTCTTAGATTACAACTGTGTTTTAAATTATAGACAAATGTATTATTAAATGACACTTATTCTATTCATTTAATAAACTTTTGTTTAAAAAAATAAATATCACAGTTAGTAGTCAAAGAATAAGGCTTTAATATGCAAAAGTAATGATTTAATAGTGGGCCTATAAATTATAATTATATACTACAATACCGGTTAAAATAGATACAACGTACTACGTTTAGTAAAACTTTGTTTGTTAGTCCACTGCAATCCCACCAGAAGCGCTGAAGATAGTTTCAACTTATAACATTGAGATCATTGAGTTACCTATCTCCTCTTAGTATTATCATTGACTATATAAGTACTAGACTAACCGAGCTAACGGGCGGTCTGTACCGTAGTCCAGGACCATCAGTAGACGTAGTACAGGACCATCTCGCTAGGAGTCGTAAGGAGCAGCACCGGTATTTGGAAAAAGACAGAAACTTGTACATCTGCATAACATAGCAGAAAACGTACTGGTTTTCATTATTAGAGTGAACTAAAGGTTGTTGTTGTCACTGAAGCTGCCTAGTGCCTACTTGATGTTGGCTTTTGATGTTAGCTTTAAAAAAACTTCAAAATCGTTCCTTTACCTTGATGTTTATTGCGTTTATTACTCTACCACTCATCTTACTAATATAATAATTCTACTGAAACGTTCACCCTTTAACGTTTGGTAACCCTATTGATATCTATTTCTGAAGATCTACCGTGCCGATTTTAGTTCTGTTTGTTATAAATGACAGAAAATGTTGTCATTATTATAAAAAAATTATGAAATGTCAATTTTATTTCATTGGCATATTTAAAAGGGCACTTTTTAAGTTTTTGGGGTTTTATATTAAAATCCTATTATTTCTGAAGATCTACTGGCCGATTTTAGTGCTGTTTGTTTTAAATGACAGAAAACGTTGTCATTACTATAAAAATGTCAATTTTATTTCATGGGCATGTTTAAAAGGGCACTTTTTTAGTTTTATGTTAAAATCCTATTGATAGCTATTTCTGAAGATCTACCGGACCGATTTTAGCGCCGTTTGTTTTAAATGACAGACAATGTTGTCATTATTATAAAAAAATTATGAAATGTCAATATTATTTTATGGTTTTTAAAAAAATGGCACTTTTTGAGTTTTTTTGTTTGTTTTATGTTAAAATCCTATAGATAGCTATTTCTGAAGATGTACCGGGCCGATTTTAGTGCTGTTTGTTTTAAATGACAGAAAATGTTGTCATTATTATAAAAAATTATGAAATGTCAATTTTATTTAATGTGTATATTTAAAAGGGAACTTTTTGGCTTTTATGTTAAAATCCTATTGGTAGCTATTTCTGAAGATCTACCGTTCCGATTTTAGTGCTGTTTGTTTAAAATGACAGAAAATGTTATCATTATTATTAAAACATTATTGAATATCAATTATATTTCATCGGTATATTTATAAGGGCACTTTTCGAGTTTTTTTTTATTTAGTTTAAAACCTTTTCCGGTTGAGATCGGTTTCTGGAGATCAACCTGGTCGATGGTGCGGTTTGATTTAAATGAAAGAAAATGTTGTCATTATTATAATAAAATTAAGAAATGTCATTTTTATTTCATCAATATATTTATAAGGTCAATTTTAGATTTTTTTTAGTTTTAGGTTTTTTATTGATAACTATTTCTGGAGTTCTGCGTGTCCGATTTTCGTGTCGTTAGTTTTAAATGAAAGAAAATCTCATTATTTTAAACAAATTATTAAATGTTATTTTTTCAATTATTTTGCACTTTTGAGTTTTTTGTTTTTAGGTTAAAACCTTATTTTTTACTATGATTTTAGTTTTTTCCCAGTGAAAACTTCATTAGGTTGGGCACTTTTTGCATGGAGAAAAATGATTGAACTCCCTTCACCGTCATCGTCATCGCACTTACACGACATTTTTTAAGGCTCCGTCACATCTCCGCAATTATTTAAGGTTCTGTTGCATCCCCGCAAATATTTAAGGCTACGCCGCATCTCCGCAATTATTTAAGACACAGTCGCATCCCCGAAATTATTTAAGTCTCTATCGGATCTCTACAATTATTTAAGGCTCTGTTGCATCTCCGCAATTATTTAAGACACAGTTGCATTCCCGCAATTATTTAAAGCTTCATCGGATCTCCACAATTATGTAAGGCTCCGTCGCTTATCCACAATTATTTAAGGCTCCATCGCATCTCCGCAATTATTTAAGATCTCATTACAACATTATACATTATTAAAAAAATACTTCTTAATAACTCGAAAATAAAGTTAACTATATGAACCTAAAATCTTTTCACTTCTGACGGCAGACCCACGACTGCCTGTTTTTAAAATGTCATTTTTATTTCATCAGTGCATTTATAAGGGCACATTTTGAGTTTTGGTGGTTTTAGGTTAAAACCCTTTTGATTTTATACCTATTTCTGGAAATCTATATGGCCAATTTTAGTGGTATTTATTCAAAATAAAAGGGAATATTGTATTTATTATCAAAATGTCATGAAAAGTAATTTGTATTTCATCGGTATTCTTATAAATTTACTTTTTGAGGTTTTTTGGTTTTAGATTAAAACACTTATACGACATATTTATGAAGATCTTCCGGGCCCATTTTAGTTCTGTTTATTTGAAATAAAAAGAAAATATTATTGTTATTATTATAAAAAAGTTATGAAAAGTAATTTGTACTTCATCCTAATACTTCTTATAAGGACACTTTTTGAGGTTTTTTGGTTCTAGATTAAACCCTATTGATACCTATTTCTGGAAATCTATGCAACCTATTTTCGTGCGGTTTGTTTTAAATGAAAGTAAATGTAATTATTATCAACAAAATAAGAATTGTCATTTTTATTTCATCGTTTATTTATTAATTACTTGTTAATTTATTTATTACTGTTATTTTTATAATTAATTATTATAATAATTTCCAGGAAAAAACAGTTTATTAGGGGGTTTTCTTGCTATGGACATAACGGTTGGGAATTAATGACGCACACGTTGTTTTGTAACTATAAACAGAGTTATTCTCATAAACACATTTCCATAGATTTAGTTTGCTATTGACACTTTTCAAAAATATTTTTAATCTAAATTAATTTAATAACATAAATTTACTTTCTATTGGGGTAATGAACGCATTAAAATATACTGAGCTTTTTTAGTTGTTTTGCTCACCACATTAGGTGACCAAGTGACGTAGCCAGTATTTTGTAAAGGGAGGTGTCTGGCCTAAAGTGGCCTACCGGGGGAAGAGGGGGAACCGGGGTGGAAAGGGAAGGGACGGACCCTGAGGCCCTGAAAACAGTGTTTTGATACCATTTTTAACTGACAAATGCATATAACAAATACGTTTTTATATAAAAAAAATACAAACTTAGAATCCCAAAGAATGGATTCGTTTCTAAAGGATTATATTAATTTAATTTGCTTCTGAGCAATCCATTGGCCTACTTAATCAATGAATACCGGTTTATTGGAAAACAATAATCAAACGTGCGCTGAAAACGACAAACCTTTCACGCTCTCGTCCAAATATGTTCGGTGAACATTCAAAGTGTTCTTCGAAAATACCGACAGGAGATGGATCGCTGCGTCCGCGCGTGCGACCCGTACAAAATATGACGAATTCAATGCGCACGAGCGGTGCGAGCGTGTGTGTGGGGACTGTCAAGGGTTAACTTTGTCGGTACAGCGTATAGATTTAATTTACTTTTTGTACAACTGGTAAAACATTTATCTTTAAAGTGCAGTTCACACACAACTTTGCGGCTTAGAGTTGTAGGAGCTAGGGATGACAGGGTCTCATTTGAACAGTTGACAATCCATTGTTCACAAATTTCTGCTCTTTTAACTTGAAAAGAAAAAAATGAAGGGACGGATTACGACCTTTCGTGTTGCTGCAGCCAGTAAAACAACATTTGTGCTGCCTTTTACCTTTATTTGAACTTTCCATTGTTCGAGGTATAGCCGAATCATATAATTACTGAATAATCTATATTATGATAAACTTATGAACTCAAAAAATATATACACTAATATTACGTACGCACTATTCTTATTGAAGGTCTATGGTCTACCGTACACACACACACACACACACCCACGCAAATTCTCACACTTAAACTCACACTAACGACTCCAAACAAAAACTTAAAAAAACACACTACCACTATTATACGATAAAATTAAAAACAAATCATGAAACTGATAAATTTTAGGTTAGGCACCTGCTGACAACGATCTCCATACTAGAACTGGCGTCATATCTACGCACCCGCTAAAAGCTGCTAAAAGGTTGGGGTGAGGGAGGAAAATCACAAGCCTTATCAGTCAATACGTTGCCAAACGTTGCTACTTCACTTGTTTAACAGTCTTAGTTAGGCTTACAGTTTGGATTATACAGAGTGATACAAAAGTCCGGCCACACATTAATAATTAAAAAAAAATTACAGATCCCAACTGGACCATTTTTCACATAAAAAAAATCGGAAATAGCCTATTTTTAAAAATTACAATTTTTTAAATATTCATATGTTTGTTAATTTTAAATTTTAAGGGCAGATATTTCGGAAAATTATTTTTTATTATGTGTACTTGAAACAAGAGGAAGATCAAAATTTGTCATGTTATTAGTTTTTGCACAATTGCAGTGTAAATAATTTAGGCCAATATCTTTCAATTAACCTGAGTGGCTCGATTTAAATTTACAAAACGGATTCTGCAGTGGAGAAGTGCTACGCAGATGATCCGCTAAACATACTTGAGGTTTATCTTTTTTTTACTTATCTCACTTTTACTTATCTGAAGAATTTTGATTGGAAGTTAGTCAGAATAGATGGAAGAACAACGATGTTAAGGGTCTGCTCCAGTAAACGAGAAAGCAACCGGAAACGCAACCGCTTCTCACTGTATTCCTATCTAAACAGTGCAATTTCTTGCAGCTGAACGCTTTGACATTGCCTCATTTCAAACCATTTTGTAAGTCTATCTTTTGTAATTGAGTGTTGAAAAAAAAAAAACTGAATATTCTTTATACAATTTCGGATCCGGCTTTACAAATTATTTTTCATTATTAATTTTTTATTGTGTTAGGAAAACAATTCAAACTTTGTACTTACAAAATATCAATTATATAACAAATCAAAAGCATTTAAAAAAATGTAAATTGCAAGACGGATGCGTATTGTGACTTTGCTTAAAATGAGACCTTGCAAACAATTTTATGATAAAGAGTGAACGAAATAAATGGTTCGAAATTTAACAATGCTCTTATGGGATAAAAATCCAAGATGGCCGCCACTACAGCAGACCCTTAATTTACCGCAATGTGCAGAAAAATAATGCAAAAAGTAGTAAACGTTGCAATGCCTTGTTTATTTCCGCGAACATTTGTGAAGCTTCGTTCTGAGTGGGGAGTGGGGTTCGTTTACTTCCGCCGACCTTCGATGTTATTTGTCCACTGAAAAATATTATATTATGTTTAAACCGTTTTTATGTTTTATATGCCAAAAAGTGTAAAATGTACAACTTTGTTGTAAAAATAAATAACGTTAATTTTTGAAGTTATAGTTCTTTGCGCCTATTGTAATCGGGGTGGGGTGTCGGTTGAGAAACCACGTCACGCGTTAGGAGTAAAATCCGGAAAGTGCCTTTTTTACCTTTCTTCGTATATTCGTATACTTTCCTATACTTCAAAACGTCGGATTGATTTGAAACTTAGCACTTATCAAGGACCGATGACAATGCAATATTAATTTTGTTGGGTGTAGTAAGTGAGCACTGATCATGGTCCCCTGAACACGTTTTCGGCAATCATTAAACATTTTATATGCAGGGTGATTCACGACGATATGCAGAAACTTCGGGAGCTCATTCATTTTGTTGGGTGTAGTAAGTGAGCACTGATCATGGTCCCCAGACTAACTGTGACCAACCAAACAGATGCAACGATAGTATTCATAAGCGTATGTAACAAAGAAGGAATTATCCACTTAGTTTTAAATTGTAGTCCCTTAAAATTTTGAATTCATACCTAGCATTTGTTTATTTTTCCAATAATTATAAAACAATATAGGCCTAAGTTAAACTTGAAAATATTTATTAGTCTTTGGAATAAATTGTGTTTAAATGTTCTTTAGAACAGATGAGGTACGATCCATATGGTACTAGACTATGTCAACGATGGTAATTTAAAAAATTAATTATCAACCCAAAAGCCCAAATATATATATTAATTATTAGTTCAGACCCCGAAAGAGGAGCGACTCGAAGGATCCTTGCCCGGGTGAAGATTTTTCCTTGAGCCTGCTCTGCCCACAACTACCACCATTGACTATAAACAAAATGGTCGCCATTTTGGTTATGGTTGTCCTAAAAAAGATTTTTTTACATCAAAATTCTTATTTCAACAGGACCTTTACAGTGATGTATCACATAACTATTGGTCTAATTTGAAAATTTTGAGTTACCCCCTCCCCCACCAACCCCCTTTTGACCAAAATTGAACAATGGGTATTATGTTTCTTTAGCAGCCCCTCACTGTAACAAAATATTGACGCAAACCGCATTTAGCTATTTTAAGAAATAACCAAGATAAAGGGGTGTGCAAGTTACTCTACAGTCACCCTGTATAATATACTAACTGATAATTTCTAGTTGAAAATAGTGTCAAAAGTTTATTTTTGACAAGGTATTGAATAATTACAAGACAAATGTATGTCATATTATGAACAAACAAATCTATACATATAAAAGGCAAAGCCCTCACTCACTCATGTGAAATTTGGTACATGTATTTGCCACAGGGGAAATGATTTTAAAATATTTGGCCTGCAAGGATTGAAACAACCCCTAAAACAATACATATTGTTTCTCTGTTTGAAGTTATTGTTTGTTAATGATGGATGTTGAATTTTATTATATTATTCCCGAAACGTCGTGTGTGATTATTTAACACACAAATGATGGCAAATGTCCGAACATATTGTTTGTTATATATTTCAAAAACCTTACCACCTAGGAACTTGAAATTTGGTACACATATTGCTCATAGGCACTAGAGGCGCACTAAGAAAGCATTTTAAAATATTTGGCCTTTAAAGGTTGAAACAATCTTTAAAACAATAAATATTGTTTGTTATATATCTCAAAAACCTTACCTCCTAGAAACGTGAAATTGGGTATAAGTATTTGTCATAGGAGCAAGAGGCATAATAAGAAAGGATTTAAAATATTTGGTCTGTAAGGATTGAAATAACCCCTAAAACAATAAATATTGTTTGTTATATATCTCAAAAACCCTATCTCCTAGGAACGTGAAATTTGGTACACATATTTTTCATAGGACCTAAAGGCAAACTAAGTAATGATTTAAAATATTTGGTTTTTATGAGTTGAAACAACCAATAACAAAATAAGTATTGTATGTTATAATTTCCTTAAAGCTAGAAAACAAAAATGTTTTACGTTTATTTCTTACACGATAGATGTAAAAAGTAAACCAGTTTTACATTTTGTAACGTTCTGCTAATAGGTGAAAATGCATTAACAACCCCTAAAACTGTAAATATTAATTGAATACCGCCTAGGAACGTGACATTTGGTACACATATTGCTCAATAGGGGCTAGAGGCGAACTTAGAAAGTATTTTTAAATATTTGGCCTTTAAGGGTTTAAACAACCCATAAAACAATAAACATTGTTTGTTATACTTTCCTTAAAGCAAGAAAGCTGAAATTTTATACATTTATTTCTTAGAAGATAAATATAAAAAATAAAGCAGTTTTACCATTTTATCAAGTTCTGCTAAGGTGTGAACATTTAGTAACAACCCCTATAACTATAAATATTAATTTAATACCGTTAAGAAACGTGAAATATTTGGTTCACATATTGCTCATAGGCGCTATAGGCGCTCTAAAATAGGATTTTAAAATATTTGACCTTTAAGGGTTGAAACATCCCCTAAAACAATATATGTTGTTTGTTTACTTTCCTTAAAGCTGAAATTTTTTACATATATTTCTTACAAAACACATATGAATACATTATTCATACATTCCTTAAAACTAGAGAGCTGAAATTTTATGAAAAGTAAATGACTTTTACATTTTGTTACTTGCTGCTAGGTGTGAAAATGTGTTAACAACCCATAAAAACAATAATTATTAATATTCATACATTCCTTAAAACTAGAGAGCTGAAATTTTGTACATTTATTTCTTACACGATACACATAAAAAGTAAACCAGTTGTACATTTCGTTACGTGCAGCTAATGGTTGAAAATGTAATAACAAACCCTAAAAACAATTAATAATTTGTATTCTTTCCTTAAAGCTAGAGAGCTGAAATTTGGAACTTATTAACTTTAAGAAAATATTTAAGATGTAACCTAATCAAAACTAACCCGATCTATGCATTCGCAATTAAAGACGCTGCAAATATCAAGCTAAGACTGTGATTTACCAGTCTGTAGATTTAGCGGTTAAAAAAAAAGACGCTCTTCACTCTGAATTTTTTATTTATTTAATTTATTTAGCACCCATACCATGACGAAGACAATTTACGGGCAACCAGTGAACAATAAATACCAAAGTAATTGAATATAAATGTTATAATTCACTTTAATAATAATAGATGAAAGAAAATGAGAGAATACTATGACAATTAATTATAAATCATGGTGATGCAACAAAAAAATTCCCTGTAGCGAAGCAAGGGTTTTCAGCTAGTAGATAATAAAGAGATGCATAAATGGTTCAGTTTTCATTCAAATTAAATATACAACATTTCAAGAAATAAGTTCTTAAAACTAAAAATTATGAAATCAAATAGAACAAAAAATACATAATTTATGAAGTTTAATGGAAAAATATCAAAAATAATGTGTAGCATGTATATATATGTATGTGTAAAACCGAATCCAGTTTTGTAGGTTTAAGACGTAGCGTTTAGAAGAATAAAACCTCTACTTCAAATATATTTAATTAATTAAGTGTAGACAACAACGCCATTTCTTTTTAGGTTGCAAGAGAACCTATTGCTCAAAGTTTAAATCAGAAGTCGGCTTTGTGTAAAGAGTTGTTTTCTAATTACACAAAGTAACAATGGGTCAACATTAACATTAATTCCTATAGTTACAATATTCTTTTAATATTCCCGTTAACATTGTTTTATTGTAATTGTATGTAATTAATTTAATCATTGTATTATCTTTCAATAATAATAACGTGAGTGGACAGTGGACGTTGTAAGGAACAGGGCTGGTGATAAACAAATATTAGTCAAGAGAAAAGTGCCAGCCGTTGAGAAAAAACGAAAAACCTATGCAGGAAGCTGCTCGGCTTGTTTGCCACATTACGGTGGGTAAAGTGACAAAGTGGTAGTGCGAGGGGGAAGGGGAAGTTGTGTGCCCTTCCTCGAAACTATCTCCTTCTCTCTCGCACAGTACTCAAAATAAGTCTCCGCTTATTAAAGCCATCTATAGTTCGTGATTTCACCACGGAGCGCTGGCCTACTGCTACGCTACAGTGACTTGATAGAGACAGTGTGGCCAACGAGCGCTGGCCGCCATATTGTTTCCAACTCAACATGGGTTTATATTAGCGTAGGGACGATTTTTCGTATTTAACTCCAATTTCCGCTTAAAAATTGTTCTTATGTAATTGGATTAATACATTATCTCAAAAATTGTCAAGTATAAACCATTTTTTTCGATATATTTTCCTCACTAAATGAATGAATACAGAAAATACCGGCTAGCACTTTTTTACTACTCATGCACATTATTATTTAAACATCTACATAATCTAATTAAATTTAGTGAAGTAGGCCTATATACTATTATTATTTTTCTTCATCAGAAAAGTACAAGCAATATGTCTGTGTAGTTGAATTTTTAACAATTATAAACAACAATTTGAGTAGTTTAGTACAATAATGGAACAAAACTACTATGGTACATTTAGCTCATTGAAATGTCAAAAGTTGGCCCTTTGAAAAATACCTTAAGTTTTTCAAATTATAAATAAAAAATTAGAAAATGTAAAAAATCTGTTTTAAAAGAAACAATTAAAAAATATTTTTTTACAAAAATACATTTTTGGAAAAAGAATATTAAATTTCGGCAAAATTCAAAAGTTTACGTATTTAAAAAATGTATGAATACTTCAAAATGCAAAATTAGGGTTTCTAAACTATATTATAAAGGATACATATATGCTACCCAAAAATAACTTCAAGTGTAATTTTGTGCGTTGTTTTATATATATTTTGTCTTCTAAAAACTAGTAGGCCTATTAGTTTTTCCACGAGTAAAAAAGTTCATAAAAACACAAAATATTTTTCCGACAAGGCATAAAATAAAGCCTAATATATTTTAAATAGGTCTACACAAAAATATAGTAAACACATTATTAAATAATAATTATTATTAGCTATTATTATTATTATTAAACACATTATTTAGCCTACTTACTAAATTTTAGTAAGTAGGCTACCGTATTGAAAAAAAATATGGCGAGTAGGCGTATTGTAAATTTTACCTTAAAAAGTTAAAACAAACAAAATATGTTCCAAAAAGGCATGCAACGAAGCCTAATTTATTATAAACAAAAATATATTAGGACTACCAAATTATTTTGTAAGTAGGCTATTACAGAAAGGCATAGGTAGGCATAGTTATAGTTTTCACACACTCAAGCAATAATTAATAATAGCCTACAGTGACAAGAGATAAAAGTAGACTATAATGTAATAAACCATGTACCAAATAAATCTGAAGAATCTCTTGAGTACAATGATATATAATATAACTTAATTATTGCTAAAAGAGTACTCCAGGTAGGCTACTCTTTGCCAGAAAGAAGGTTAATGGGAGGAGTGAAAATAATAAATACAATCATATTCAATGAAAAATAATTGCGTACAAACTTTATTTTAGGTTTTACATCACTATTTACATTTTGTCTTCTTAATACTTGTACTTAATACTGTCAAAACCACTAAAAGGGCCAGTTATCTATAGACTTTAATTTCAGTTTTCACTAAGTTGACACTAAATTACAACTGAACTATTTAATAAACTTAATAATTAAATCATAAACTAGGAAAAACCATACAAAAAAGCAAGAAAAACAATGAAATAACAGCAGTAATATCACGAAAAGAACTAATTCCTATTTAAATAACATTACTGTAAGCAGAAAAATGGAAACAATATGGCGCAGCCAATAGAAAACAAGACGTCCGTTGACCACACTGTCTCTATCTAGTCACTGTACTACGCTTAAGACTGGCTTCTTGTTACTCCCGATAGATGCCCTTGCTGTGCCGTCGTTTTTCCTGGCTTCATTTACTACTATACTCTTGGGACGTCTACTCATTTTTACATATTCAATGGTATTATTATCTCTGGTTAGTTCTTACTTCTTGGTTGAAAATTTGATATTATCATTTATCAGCAAAATGGCAGATGGTTCTGAAGACTGCCTGAATATTTCGAATATGGAACATCAGAACACTTCATTCTACTTCATAATTGGCAAGTTATTCATTATATCATATAGGCCTATTTATTATCGTACTTCTAGTACTCAAGCTCTCATTTCATTATCTTTAAAAGTCTTCACTATTTGAATAGGCCTACTTGAATTGTGCTGGCCTATTTACATTATATGTTTTGAATTTTGAACTCAATCATATCGTTTTGTGAAATTGGATACTTGGCGAACTTTTATAATACCACTATTCTTTAAGGAGGAAAGTAAGAAGTTTTATCAACTTCAAGAACCAATGTTCAACCCACTCTGGATAGAAGAAGTAGGCTAGTGGTATTTTAGTTTTTCCCTATATGCCTATATTTGTCTAAACGATTTAAGGTAGGCTACTTCAGCTTTATAGCAATGCTTATGACTTCTACCCCAATCTCAGAAATAGTCCTCCGTTACAGCACAATTTACAACATTCGGCGCAAGTTTACTATTCGATCCTAGGCTAACCTATGGCAGCAGAAATGCTAGAATGATTAAAAAAAGAAACCTAAAAGGTTCAACCTATAGTATTTAGTCACAGTATGTTTACCTGTATTCAACATTTAACAGTAGAATGTAAAACAACGTCGTTGTCTGCAAAAATATTAGGCTAGGATCGAATAGTAAACTTACGCCTAACATTCAATAACACAATGGGTAATTGTTTACTTTGACTGCCCCAGCCCCAATATAGTGTCCAAACTTTTGTGATGTCTTATGTGGGTAGTGAACATGAATAAACAACCAATATTAGACCTCGCTCATGCAAGAATCATAAAAAAACCTAAAAGGTTCTAACCTATAGTATTTAGCACAGTATGTTTACATGTATTCAACATTTTTTACATTATACTGTTAAATGTTGAAACAGGTAAACGTACTGTGACTAAATACTATAGGTTAGAACCTTTTACATTTTTTTTTATTAATCTTGCATGAGCGAGGTCTAATATTGCTTGTTTATTCATTTTCTGCACATAAGTAATGTATAAAAAATGTTTGGATGCTATTGGGGCTGGGGCAGTCAAATTAAACAATTACCATACAATGTACCTAGGTTGGCAGCACTACTCTCTTTCATAAAAACATCGTCTGAATAGATATCAGCAGGAAGGTGTATTGTAAACTTACTCCTGGTCCTCATTTTTCTATAAAGGAGCTATTTATCCAACTCTGTTCAATCAAATGTGGGAAGCAGGGTGATTTAGAAGCTAAAGGTGTCAGTCCAGTCTGCAGCATAAGTTTACTATTCGACCCTAGGCTGATATTTTTGCAGACAACGACTTTTTACATTCTACTGTTAAATGTTGAATACAGGTAAACGTACGTAGGTTAGCTTAGGGTCGAATAGTAAACTTGCGCCCAGTCTGTTACAGTTGGGAATCTTCCAACGAAGGTTACGTAGGTTTAAACCTGGCTACAAGCTATTGATTTATCTGCTCTTTACTCTGCTTCCCCGATATAATTAGTCTAACTAGCATAAAGTATAAGTGTCAAGAAAGAACAAATCAGAGTTAAAGTTTTCTTTAAATTTCTAGATTACTGCATTTGGTTGAAAGGAAAATACGGAGTAATTACTTTGTCAGAAGCAAATCTTCCCATATTAAACGGATGAAATGGTCAGAACATGTCAAATATGTAAATAAAAAAACAGGCAAATTCATTTATATATTTAAGCATCTTAGTGAAATCGGTATTTGTTTACTTTAACTTGTCAATCAAAACTACTATAGGCTAAATACACAAACCTGGACTTTTTTCTTAATAAATATAGTATTTATATATTTCACTGATGCCGGGAAAGCAATATTTAACCATCTTCAACACGCACAATATTAAAAACTTTCAAATCAAAAGTTCGTTATGGGAATTTACATTGTAAAGTGCCTACATGTTTTTCTCAGCGTTCTCCCAGCGTTGCCAGATTTGTCTTGTTCTTTTTGGTGTAGAAACAAACAGTTTAGGCAACTCAACTAAGTAAACATACTGTGACTAAATAGTATAGGTTAGTACCTTTTAGGTTTTTTTTTTAAATTTTAATTATATAATGTGATAATAACGACGAAATATTATAATCATACTGTTATCGGCCAGATGAAGTTAAAAGTAAACATACTGTGACTAAATAGTATAGGTTAGTACCTTTTGGTTTTTTAAAATTTTAATTATATAATGTGATAATAACGACGAAATATTATAATCATACTGTAATCGGTCAGATGAAGTTAAAACTAGACATAGGCTACTGTGACTAAATAGTATAGATAGGTTAGCACCTTTTAGGTTTTTTTATTTTATTTTAATTATATAATGTGATAATAACGAATTATATTTTTTTAAATTATTAATTACAGAACCAATGAGATTCACATGCTGTGGTCAGCTGTTTAGTAGTCCACAGGTTATAGATACAGATTTATACACACCCTATTCAGTACAATAACCTATTGTTCGATTTGGCAACGTTGATGAAATTCTATTTCAATTACGCAGTTATAGTGCAGTTTCTATTGTTCTTAAAGGTACGATGTTATTGTTTGCGTAATTTACGTTTTGTTGCATTATTTTCTAATTTCATTGCTTTGTATGTACTTATGGGATTAATATTGTTTACTTTATTTAATTCTTACGTGTTTGGTGTATGTTAAGGGACGGTACTGAGAATGTCATTGTATCCATTGACGGGTAGCAAATTTATTTACCCTTCGTTTATTGTCATACCCTATCTCGCTCACTAAATATTGTAAATACTCAGTGTGTTGATACAGTATTAATTTGTTGTCCCGGGTTGTTCTGGTCCGATATTTACTTGAATTTCTCCGTTTGGCACTTCCCACTGAACCTATGTTGTATTTAAATTGTAAATTTCTAATGTAGACAAGGCCTAAAATGTGTCTTCCTTGTTCTGGATATTTCAGATACGATTCGTGCCCAAGCACAGGCTAATGTCTATGTGGGCACATTTCCTTGTATTTAAAAATATGTATTTTTTGTACTGTTATTATAAGGAAATAAAATAAATTTAATTGGCATATGTTTCATATTTATGTATTCTAACGATGAATTATCACATGATTAAAGGCCCGGAAAAATAAATTCACACTAAAAAAATGGAAAAAATATAGCCTGAAGTTCTAACTCTGACTTATAGTCTCTAGTTCCAATATATTTCAAGTAAATGTTCCCGTATTGAGATATTTGATATATATTCTAACAATTAATTAACATTAAAGGCACAGAAAAAGAAATTCAAATGAGTAACTTACTTTAAATGTCGTCATCTGATGAAGAACTAGTGACGGTTTGTCACACGCTACTGGAACATTTCCGCACTCCGGACACTTTTTCGAGTACGGTATCGCAAAACGCCGTGTTTGTTCAAGAAATTTTGCAATGTAAGTTCATTTTCGGTGAGGATTATAAACTGTGTCAACGTTAGACTACATTTATAGCACAAAAAAGGATTGTAACTACTGCAAGATGCCATGTCAACTGATTACAACTGTTCGAATCTGACCTACACTTTTACAAACACCTAACTTGTCTTGTTTACTATTCCGGCTCTTCAAACATGTTTATTTGTCGATTTAAGCCCATTAATGATAAGTGTTATTGTTTACTATTAGGCCTACTTCCTTTGCTTGATACATAGGCCTACTGTTACTACACACTGTGAGTAACTTCAGGCTAGGTACTTTTCTTTACGGTGAGTTTATTTTTCCGTGCTTTTATTTATGTTAATTCATCGTTAGAATACATAAATGCGAAACATATCTAAATGCGGAAAGATTTGTTTCTGGCAAAGTAATAGTAAACAATTACCATAAATTCAGTATAGGTCTACACTCCAACACCATTTGCGGCAGTGGTGCCAACCTGTGCGCTAATAAAGGCTATAGAGTTTTATCTAGCTTAACTTTAGAATATGCCTCCCTATTATTGATATCATCTAACACGGCAACATTTTTTAGGAAAGATGTCACTTTTTGAATACTTAACTGTGAGTATAAATGGGGAACACTCCGCAACACTAATTAAATTATGTAGCCTAGGCTAAATGCCTGGAAAATAAAAGAAAAACTTAGAAAATGGTAATAGGCCTATTTAAAATAAATCCATAAAAAGTAAATCACATTAGTTGATGGGCGAAAGTTTTCATTACGACCCCTCGCCATATGTGGCAGAGGTGCCAACGTATATATGCAAGGAAATGCTGTAATACATAATTGTACTATTGAATTCTATTTCTGAACGTTTTGAATAAATGAAAACAGAAAGTAAAACACCTTAAACTATATTCACAACTTGTTTAATTCTGGAAATATAAGACATATCTTTTCAATGACATCGGACTGCGCTTGGGAACATAAATAAACATGTTTGCCGGACTATGCTTAACATCACTTAATAAAATACATATATTTAATAAAACAGTTGTTATGTACACACAATTTTCACTTTATAAAATTCTATAATAAATATTTAATGTTTACCATACTTTACAACAAACTACGGATATTTGATATAGCCTACATCGATGTTCATGGTTCAACAAATTGAATCAATCTGATGTGTATAACAAAGGGCCTAAATGTAGCCTATTTGTTAAAAAAGCCTGAAGTTTTTTTAAGTCACATTTAGTCACAGTATGTTTTTACCTGCATTCAACATTCAATTGTAGAATGTGCTTAGGTTGGCAACACTACTCTCTATTTCCTAAAAAAAGGTTATCTGCTGAGGGTTGTAAATTAAATTTATGCCAGTTACAGGCGATGATTATGATCAGCAATCTAAGAATAGTTTGTAGTATACTTTATTATATGTTGAAATTGACCTATTCTTGTCATAAGAGCATTTCAAAAATCGATTGCTTATACGTTACTAGAAGTAGATGCAAACTAGTATCTTGCTTTTAAATTGATGAATAATTAATCCGACAGAACTGAGTGCTATCACAAAAAAATCAGAAACAAAGTGAGGGAGGTATTACGTCTGTCACCTACAAGAATTATTCGGTTCTTATCAGTTCAAATGAAGTTGTCTAGACTAGTGGCGCTCCTAGTACCTTTCTTTGCAACCTTCCCCTACATAACCCTGTTGGCAGTGTTAGATTAAATTGCAAGATAAACAAACGGCAAACCTTTAATGTTATCTGGGTGACAGTGACAGTTGTCAACCGCACGCTTAAACTCGCCAGTGAATAAAATAGTAAGTACTTCTTATTACGATTAGAGCGAAAATTATTACAAGGTCGAAGATACACGTGTGGAAGGGCAAGAGATAAATCTACAAGAAAGTGGTGCAAAAAATGCAAAAATTGGGTATGTGGGGAGCATTTGAAAGCCTAACTGTTGTGAAAATTAAAATTTTGTGAATTTAATACGTTGTTTGATTTTAATTTTGTAAATTTTTTTGTTATTTAATCCCTTTCATTACATCACAGAGAACCGATTTTCAATAGTTATAAGCATAGTGTCTGAATAAAATTGAATTTAAGGGAATGAAAAATGGGGGACAAGTGTCCTCAGCGCGCCTAAACTAGCATGCAAAACTGGCGCGACTAATGAAGGGTTAAAATGTCTTCCGACAATTTTCAATTTTTTTTTCAAAGCCTAGATCAAAACTGAATGTTTAAAAAATTACGTTGTTTAAAATAGTGTTGAAATCAAAATATTTTTTCTGAAACAGATGATAATAAAAGAAAATTTAAGACAAATTTTGAAATTCAAGTTATTTTAGGTAAAAAATGCCTATAAATTTACTTGTGTAGGTTAGGCCTAGTTGCTTCTAGCCTAAGAAATAATTTAAACTGATTTTCCTTTAGATGTATTTTACTCATTAAAACTTTACACATTAAACCAATGTTACCTAATTTATAATTGTAACCTCAGTTCCAATTAACTTGAATTATCGGGACCCTACTGTAGATTAAAAGAAAAATATAGTGTTTTCTTTTAAACGTCATGAATAATGTTGCCAATAATAGTAATACTGTATAGTTGATTGTCCTTTCACTCAAGGTAACAAAAATACGATTTCCTGTTGGTACATCTTTATAACGTCACTCGGATGTAGCGTCAACATTCGTTCGGTCCCTTAGTTGACGCTAAAACCAAGTTCAACTGTGTATCCAAAAAACGTAGTAGGTTGAATTTTGTTCATTAAACAATTTAGTAGAATAATATTTTTGTAAATTGTAGTAATTGTTGTGAAAACAACTGATTCACTAATTAAAAGCTTATTTACATTGAATAAAAGTTATATATAATGTTCAAAGAAAAAAGTTCAATAGTAGGCCTAATATATTGGAGGCCTAACAGAGAATTCACGGTGAAAGATTTTGTTTTTCATGGATATTTAACGTCAATAGTTCAGTTAAATTTTTATAATGGGATATATAAGCAAACACAAAGTAATTTTATAATATTATTTATTTTGAAAAGAACATTTCCTTCCATTAAAAACCTAGAAAGGATAGCGATATACGATTGCATTCTATGCTCACAAATGAGGAGTATGGAAAATTACATAGATACCTCCAGTTGAGACAGGTAAAAAGTTTCTCTAACTTTTACAGTGCTAATTTAAACACAAAATTTTACTTAACTCAGCCTAGCCAACAATACACAGTATGTCGTAGATTTGTTATTTTGTAAATGTAATGTATAGTTTTTAAACATGTTACAGCATAATAAATAATTTCGTGTATTACCTCTTATATCCGCCAGAGTGAATTTGTTTATATCGCTTGGTTTTTATCTTTTTCGGGACTGAAATCCCATTTTCAGGTTATTTATTTCATTATTAAAAACACTCCTACATGTTAAAAATATAATAGGCCTAGTTTTAATATTAAAGTATAATTTAATGCAGGAAGTTGTGATATCAATCTTATCACCTCTTAAAATTTATATTTTTTACCAAATGTTAGTAGGACCTACTTCTATTCGGGTAAAGTTTAGAACTTTTTAATACATTGCATTTTTAATACAGGGTCTTTGGTAGTCAGTGTCAAAAATTTCAAGGCGTTATTATGCATGCAAATTGCAACAAAACTACGCAATTCGGACAGTTCTATCTCACTCCACTTTCCAGAAACAGTCATTTTTCAATTTTTTCAAATTTCTTGACATTGCCCATGAAAATCTCACTTTACTCAACTTTTACCAAACATACTGCCACTTTTCATGACTTTTTTGGAAAGTAAACAAAATTTTCTATCAGAATAAGTATAGGCCTTGCCTAGTTTGCCACAGTTAAGCCCTTTTAAAGCCTTGTAAAATCTACTTGAAAAACATTTTGGAAAATTAAGAAAAAGGGCGCTACAACTTAAGAAATTTTTCTTATGCGTCTTACTAAAAACTGTCAAATATCACAAAAAACTTCCGCATATCTTAAGCTTTAAAATGGTGTACTAGAAGTGACCTTTCCTATTTGCCTAAGGGGCGGCAATGGGCGTTAAACATAATTATTGACTTGTTTATGATGCAATACAAATAATACCAGGGTAGCTGTCCTTCGGAGTCATACTTTGCAGATTCGATTCCGGCTCCCGGCACTGATAAGAGCTGACACCACTGGCCGGCCCATGTGACTAATGCCGAAGCGTTACGTCAGCTGTCTTTAGATCGCCGCACAGGCCTATTGGCCTATGGCGACAGGCAGCTGATGTTTTAATAATAAAAAAAAAAATCAAATTTATTTTATTAAAAGTTTTAAAACATAGAAAGTATTTATTTTTACTGAAAACACACAAAAAAGGCACTAGTCATGAAAAATCTGTACCTTTATTAACTCAAAAGTCTTGTTCAAACTGCCTACCTTCACGTCTGATGCATGCTTGTGACCTTTTCCTCATTGCAGCAACTGTAACTTTAAAAGACAATGTTTCTGTCAACTTTTCTACAGCTACTGTTAATCGGTTTCTCAGCTCTTCTTCACTGTCTACAGCTGTTGTGTACACTTCACTTTTTAGAAACCCCCAAACAAAAAAAGTCCATGGGCGTAAGATGTGGCTGGCCACGCGACGAGTCCGCCTTGTCCAATCCATGTAGGGTAGTTGAGAGTAAGCCAATCTCTTACCTCGTTAGTGAAATGGGGAGAAGTATTAGTTGAAATTTCATATTATCTCTTTGATTTTGATCTAGTCCACCTACGAGGGTAGGTAGGGTGTGCTGCAAGGAATCTAAGTACATTAGTCCATTTAATGTGTCTTCAAAGATATGTGGGCCAATTAATTGGTCCCCTATGACTCCAGCCCAGACATTAATTCGGAAACGTCTTTGAAACACCCTTTCCTTGTAGCTCTAGGGTTTTGTTCTTACCAGTGATGCATGTTGTGACAATTAAAAACTCCGTCTCTAGTAAACAACGGTCCCCAAAATATTTTTAAAGAAACCATACTGCTCCATGTCACTATTAAGTAATCACCAGGAAAACTGAACTCTTGGGCCAAAGTCAGTTTCTTCTAAAGCTTGAACAGAATGCAAATGAAATGGATGGAGTTTGTTTTTTTTCAAGACATCCCAAACTTTCCAATTAGAAATGCCAATATCTCTAGCAACGTCTCTAGTACTTACTCCTGGATCATTACGAACAGCATCAATGATTGCTTCGTCCGTCGCTACACCATATGCAGCACCTATTTCATGACGCTGTTTGTGTACGGTGCCAAAGTCCACAAGCCGCTGATGCAATCTTGAAAAAACTCTTATACAAGAAATTCGGCGATTCGGGAAGCGACATTGATGTTCCCTTCTGGCGGCAAGAGCATTACCATCGTAAAAACCATACACGAAGTTCATATCAGCATATTCTTGTGATGTGTATTCCATGGTAGCTTTCATTTAACTGAGGTATGCTTTCAGGAGCAATCCAATGAAACTAATGAAACTGACTACCAAACACCCTGTATATTGCATTTTCAATGATCTAAGGCACTAATAGCACAAACCAAAGTCATTATCAACCTTAATCCTTTCTAAAAGTAAAATGTTGAATATGCACTTGGGTAACAGTTTGTACGTGTAGTTCTGCCAATGCCTTTTTTTTATGTAAGCTTATGTGCTGGCTGTGTATGCTAACCCACATCAACCCCAACACCAATTTTGACATCAATTGATCATGATTTAAGGGTCAGCTCCAGTATATGAGAAAGCTGCCAGCCATGCCAGCGCCGTATCTTAACAGTGCAATTTCTTGCAGCTGAGAGCTTTGACATTGCCTCATTTCAAACCATTTTATAAATCCATCTTTTGTAATTGAGTGCTGAAGAAACACTGAATATTCTTTATAGAATTGAGGATCTGGCTTACGATTCACTTTTAATTATACACTTTTTATTTTGTAAGGAAAAAAGTTCAAACTTGGTACTTCAAAAATGTCATTTACGTGACAAATGAATGAAATTTTAAAAAATGTGAAATGCAAAACGGATGCGTATTGTGACTGTTGTTAAAATGACACCTTGCAAACAATTTTACAATAAAAATAAACGAAATAAATGGTTTTAAATTTAATATTGCTCTTATGGGATAGAAATCCAAGTTGGCCGCCACTACAACAAACCCTTTTTTAAGTGTTAACAGTTATCATGGGGTTATGTTGAACAAGTAGTAGGTCATACTACTCAACTACGATTAATAGTTAGCTATAAGCAAAAAAAGTAAATCTGTGTGGTCGTGGGTCCGCCGTCAGGAACAAAGTTCATCACGCCTTTTCTTCAATTCTTTTACCAGCCTTAACGGTAACATACACACATAATTTTAATCTTTCAATTGCCGTTTATTATTAGATTGTTTTTATACAAATATTTACTGTTTCCATACATTTAATATTATTATAATAAAGGTGTAGAATTATTTTATAACATCAAAGATAAGATGGTAAACACAGTTAAATGTCCATTCATTGTAAATACATTCAATAAACATAAAATGTTCGTTCCTCAGTTTAGATCTAACCTAAAATTATTGTTTGTATGTTTAATTATTTTACCTGTCTTAACGGCAACATACATACAATAATTTTAGGTTAGGCCTAGACTAAAAATTACTTTCTGGGCCTAACCTAAAATATTGTATGTATTTTGCCGTTAAGGCAGGTGAAATAAATTAAATATACATACAATAATTTTGGGTTTACCTAGACTGACGAATGAACATTTTATTGAACATTTAATTGAATGTATTTCAGCCCTTGACGATAATATCTGAACTACGCCGGACGCAACCGATCGTCTCTTAATTTAAATGGTTGAACCAAAACACATGTTTCTTGAATGTATTTACATTAATTGCCATAGTAACCAAATTGGTTACGCTTTTTCGTTACTCATATTTTATATTTGTCATTGCCATAGCAACCAATTAATATAATAATAGTTAGCTATATTAAACTCCTCAGAATAACATAAATTATATTATTTTTTATAAATGTGTAGGACTTATATTTTTCGATATTAAAAATTGGCATAAATTGGGTATTAACTCTTATTTTAATTCCATTTTTAGGATGTTAGGTTTAATCAACACCCCCTTTCCTATTTATGCTCTTATTTAAATGTGACAGCTATTACGTCATGTAGTGTTTTTACTAGGCTATATTTTTGTTTAATAATTTAAATTTAACATACGTTACACTGCGCATCTTCTATAAGTGAACATCACATAGTCATTGAACTTTTTTGATAGTTACAATCTCTTAACTTTAGTCTTCCTTCTTTATTTTCATTATAATTGTAAACATTAATGATTGTTTCCTTATTTATATGATCATTTGCTGCTGGTTCCAATATTTTACTGAGTATTGTGTCTCAAGTTACTACGATTTTACATAATTTAGGATTCTACAAATGATAACCTTTTAATGCATATCCAACAATTACAAGTTTATAACTTCGGACATCCAATTAAAAAAACTTTCATCATATCAAAACATTGGATACCTAACAGAGTAGGACTTTGCCCAGTTTTTGCCCCACAGAAGTAGTATGAATAATTTTGTAGAAGAACTTCTATTAAAAAATACACAGATGTTTGACCCAAATAATTCTGAGAAACGAGTCAAACAGAAGAGCTCTACATTTTTCCATTAATATAAGGCTTAAATGTTCAGCTCTTCTATTTCGTCAATTAGTAAATCTAATTGTATAGTCCAATAGAATTCCACGATGTTTACACTATGTTTAAAAACTATTCCTCATATATATTTTCCTCAACTATCTTAGCAAAACTTTAAGATTCATAAACAGGCTGTCTACCTTACCAACCAGGGAAACTGGGAAATATCCTGGAATTTGAATTGACGTTGAAAGTTCTGTGAGAAAGCCATGATTTTTATATGTAATCGGGAATTTTATACCTTCACTTGTGTTACTTTCATTTTGTAAACACGATCGCGGGAGTTCGGCATGAGCAAGCGCTGTTTCGTAGAAAAGGTGAAAGTCACATACGAACGTGCCGTAACCATGGCAACAGAACAAGATTTTGTTGTAAGGATGTGTCATTACCGATTCCCTAAAGTCGATTCCATCGATTCTTAGTTGCGGTAATCAGTATTGAGAATCGATCGCAAAAGTCGATTCCAAACACAAACATCCGATGTGTACCGAAAAAATTAAGCATATAAATTTACTTGCACAATCCATTTTTAACATTTTTAAATACCGATACTGAGACTTGCCAGTTCCCCAAAAGAGACTTCTTTTTACCAGTTTTTGTATTTTTATATACTTTTCTAGTAGTTTTAATATATTTTATATTTTTTTGTAATCTTATGAGTTAATGTTGGTGAATGACTCTTTATTTGTGTTATTTTATTATATTTGATAACAAAGGCTTGATAATATAGTAAAATATTTTATTACTAGTTGTGTTTTCATATTTACTCCACAAATAAATTCCCATACTTAATTAATTAAAATTTTCTAGCTTGTTTTTAGAAGTTTCATATTTTTTATAATTGTTGAAATTTAATCTCCAATACACTTTATATTGTTTTTTTTTTACTTTTATTATTGTAAAAATAATAATATAAAGTGTATTGGTGATTTAATTTCAACAGTTATATGAATTACACCTTCGGAGAGAATCACCATTTTGGTGATGGGTTAAAATATTTTTGATAAATTTCAGTTCTCTAATAGTAAATCTTAGTCTATTTAACCCTCAAGTAATTAAGGTCAGTACAAACATGTTTAACTAAATGAGAAAAGTTAGAATTATCAGTCTTCAAGATGTATACATAGGTATTTCTAACGTGTCAAGCTCGATTATATTTATACATAAGGTATGTCTTATAAAATTGTTCACTTATCTTATAAATAATATAAATATACTTTAATATTAATATGTGAATCCAAACCTTTTATGATCTTTGTCTTTTCTAACTTACCGGTACTTGAAACAAGTTTGAGTTGATGAATTTGCATTATTTTGATGAAATGAAATTGCTTATAATTTTACTTACTCTCAATTGATCACTTTAATATTACCGAATGCCGTGTAATATGCTTATAAGGATAACCAGGAGAAACCTGGAAAAAAACTGGAAATAACCAGGAATTTCATAAATCAGTTTTGGTAGACACCCTGATAAATGATTCTTGAATATAAGTTTGAATAAATCCTTTGCCTTCATTTTCATATTTTAAGCCTAATAAATAAATCATGACAACATTTTTAAAAACATCTCTAAAAAATATTTCTAAAGAGTTTTCCAAAGAGTGCGAATATCCATAAGGAAGCGCTTAGATGCATATGTGCTGAACAGGGGTCGTAACTTCCTTTAGTTTGTTTATAAATAGCACTGCTAGTTTTCAACTGTACTATTGTAGTTTGTGTATTGTTATAGACAACTACCAAGAAATTATGTTTTTAGTTTTTAGCCGATAACTAGGTTATCTTCTGAGCTACAGGGAAAATAAAAAAAGTTTTGTTTGTTATTAAAAAAATATTTTTTTTGTTTCTCAAAATTGTTTTGCAAAGTTAGCGGGTATAGAATTATTTGTCATTAAAAATTTTAAATAGCTGCTACTTTTAAAATATACAAAAGAACGTTCTGGTTTCTTTGTTCAAGGGTAAAAGGTTATGTAACAAATATGTACACCATATTTGAGCTCCATATCTTTTCTATTTCTAAAGATATTTAATCTATATATATAAAATCCAAATAACACTCACTGACCCACTCATCACAAAATCTCAAAAACCACCGAACGGATTGGAATGAAATTTGGTATATGTAGCTTCCTCTAGGGTCGTAGGTGCTCGCTAAGAAAGGTTTTAAAAAAATTAAAAATTTTGGGGTGGTCAAAGTTACTAAAAATCACCATAAGAAATACATAGTATATTATATTTATTGATATATTTTTTTTGTTAATATACATTTAACTTTGATTTGTCTATCCGTGCAAAGCCGGCTAGTGTTAAGTAAAAAAAGGTGGATTATTCGTAAATTAAGCATTTCTTTACCTATGTTTATATGAACTTTTTTCATTATTTTTTCTAATAGAATCAGCTCAGAAAGTGGAGCGTGAGCATCTTTATGTTCCTAGTCGGCCAGCTCTGCATACCTAATTAAACTATCAGTATTTACCTTGTCGCTTATAATTTCGTATAAACCGTATACTTTTAAAAAATAGTTATTTGAAATTTCCATAGTTGGAAATCAGCTGAATTATATGTTTATTAATACAAAATTCATCGTCATAAGCTGCCATTGATGTTTTCATTTTTACCAACAATTATTACCGTTGTTAGACTAGGCTACAAATGACTCATTTTATATTTACCTGCCACAGTAGGATCTGGGCCCATAAACTGTTGAGATTAATGTAATTATATGTTCTTCAGTTTTGTATTTTACTTTTATAGCATATAATTATACAGGGTGGGGCAATACATCCTTTACCATTTTATCGAGGGATAGAGTCACTTGGGGGTGATTCTAGAGAGTGGGGGAAGGGACCGTTCGACTTGGTGAACAATGGGCGATCATTATTGAAGTGTTTCTTACTAACGGAAATTCGGTAGTCAACGCGCAATGTGCATTTCGAAGAAACTTTTATTTAGCCCCTTTGGCTCCCGTTCCCTTGAAACCAACAATCTTGAATTGGGTTTGACATTTTAGAGCCACGATTTCCGCAACTCAAAGTCAAGGGAGGGGGGTCGTCCCGCAGTGCTCGTGCCCCTGAAAATGTTGCGCCAGTGGGATGTTTTGTCATCCAATCATCACGGAGGTCAGCCTGCCAACAAGCTGCTGCACTGAACATGTCAAGTCACTCAGTACGACGTATTTTGCACAAACATCTTCGAAAAAATGGTGATTGTACAGGAACTGTTACCGAGAGACCTTGAAAACCGTATCAACCTATGTCGACAGCTTCTTAACGACATTCCACCTACCGATATCGTCATGTTCAGCGATGAGGCTCATTTCCACATCTCGGGCTCATAAAGCGGCAAAACCTTTGGTATTGATGTGAAGCAAACCCGAGAGAGCTGCACAGCCCTCGGGTAACCACTTAGTGTGCCATAAACAGTCATTGAATCATTTATCCCTATTTTTTTTTAATAGGGGCAAATGACGGTCACCTTCACATCTGATCGGTACATTGACATGTTGCAGAACTTTTTGCTACCAAACCTTGACCTTGATCATGTGTGGTTTCAACAAGATGGTGCAACAGCGCACACAGTCCAGAGATCGATGAAAGTTGTGAGGCAGATGTTTCCAAGGAAGGTCATTTTAATGAGGGGTGATGTTTATTGGCCTGCTCGATCTATGGACTTAACTCCATGTGATTTTTCCTCTGGGTTACCTTAAATGTACAAACAAAGACCGTGAGATTTGACTGCCTTGAAGATGGCCATTCGCCTGGAAATCCAGCTCATTCGGACCTATTAAGACTTAAGAATTGTATTGACAATGGGGGTCGTCATCTTACTGATGAATTATTTAAAACAACTTGATGTAAAACCTTATGGTTCGTTTAATAAGTGAGTATAAATACGTTTTCCATATCAAGCTTAGTTTTTATTTATGGCCTCCTGAAATGGTAAATGAAGTATTGCCCCACCCTGTACAATACACTCATTAACTATTTTTTATATATCTAAACTTTTTGTTGTACGTGTCTAGTACAGCTAAATACAAACATTGCCCATATGATCAATAAATTTTACATTTTGATGATTACTACCTATACCATTATCTTAACATTATATTAAAATTAACGTTCCAACTTATTAAATAAAAAAAATCTAACCTAACCTGTTCAACATCACTACTTACATATTATATTTTGATATACTCTAGTTCTATTCTAAAAGATATTCTATTGTATTAATTAATGGAATAATGCGTAGACACCTTAGTTTTAAGTGTAGAAACCTTACACCATCTGTGATTATTTCCGTATATGTATCTAACCTAAGTTGAACAAAACTTATATAATTTATTATGTTTAGGTGACGACAGCTTGTCGACCTTAATTCTCGTGGTCTTAAGATCACTGGAATTTATTAATTTCATGGCCGAAAACTATTACGACTGGCATATCATGATGGCCGGCTCTGACGATGCATTGGAGTTTTTTGAAATTTGTATCCTTGATTATTTCAATATTGTTTGTTTTTATAATAATCGTTTGTTTGTAAATACATAATATATTGTTTGTTTTACGAAATCAAAGGTAAGAAATTTTATTCTATTCAATTAGTAACCTAGATACTGAAAATGAATTCATTACTATCTATCCGATTAAGATTAAATTTTTGCAGATATTCTAAGTGACTTTCTAAATACCATCAAATTTTAATGTGTCTGAACAGTGATTAAAAAAGTAAAATATCTGAGAAAAACTGCCATTTTGATGTCTTTTAAAGATATTTCTAGCTGAATGTGTAGCAATAGTTGTCTGTCCATTAGATAGCTAACAATAAGTGGGTTTATCTGCCATTTAGCACTAAAATATTAAATTGCAAATTGTATTTTCAATGAACACATCTAAATGGAATTTTTCTTTTTAAATATGTAATCTAGAAGCAACCTTTTGTTTATCAAAATAGCATGTGATAAGCATGAACACTTTATGAGCTTTTCATATATAGACTAGCAAGTAACAGTAGAGTTCTGCATTCCGGCATGGATAGTAGTCAGTGATACCATATATTTTTAAGATTGGGAAATAGCAGTCAGAAAATAAATTGGTTTTTGAGATTGTTTTGTTTAAAATTTATTTTTATGATTTAATGATTATCTGAAAAGCCTATAGTTCCTATTTTATGTGGGCAAAGCCAGATGCTGCAACTTATATAGGAGAAAATGTTAATATTTGTAAAATTGACAGGGATTGAAAAAGTAATAAAATAGAGAGAAACTGCCTCCAAAAACAATTTTTAAATACATTCTACAAATTATAATTCAGTATAAAGAAATACAGTTTTGATATGTTCAATTATATAATGTGATATATTTTTTTTTAAATATGAAACGTTATCCGTAGTTGTGATTTTATTTATTTCTTAACTTAGCTTTCAGTTGCGTATGGCCTTCCACCGATACTGTATGTAATCAGTGCTCACGGAATACCAATCAGAGTTGTGGAATTAGCAGCAAGAATTAGATCAAACATGGTAGACGAGCGTCATGTATTTGCCGCTCTTACTGCCTTGGTTCGGGGTTCTCCTCCTAGAGGTAGGTATCAATTTGTTGTTATAATTGCACAGTTATATATATATA
>JAGFPH010000062.1:582026-596940 GCA_018207615.1 Philaenus spumarius
ATTTGCCGCTCTTACTGGCTTTGTTCGGAGTTCTCCTCATAGAGGTACAGGGTGTCCAGCAGCCTTGAAAATCGGGAAGATCGGGAATTGTGCTTGAATTTTTGTATTCGGGAAAACATCGGGAATTATGCTTGAACTTTTTTGGCTGTCGGGAATTTTACCGAAAATTAGGAATGGGTGATTATTAATACCACCGATACTTTAGCTTTTGTATCGGTATCGAGAATCGATAACCGAAACTCGATACCAAGAGATACTCAGTTGTCAAACCTGCCCGTTCTCGTATTTAGGACGGAGTCTCCGTGAATGTAATCTCCGGTATTTGCTATCGCATTCTCTGTATTTTAACTCAATTTAGCATTTAACAATAAATATCAGTAGGGAAAAATGTAAAACATTCTTAATTTGATGTATGTAGACATTTTCCCCAGTAAAATGTTTTAGGCAATTGTTTCCTTTGTTAAGTAAACGCTTCTTGTTTTATTTTTATTCATGCGTAGGCTGTTATTTGTACACAATAAGTCTAGTAGGCTCAAGGTCAACCCCTTATGGATTCGTTTGTTATCGTGTCTATAGAATTAGGGCGTCTACTGTGATGAAAAAATAACATGTTTTATAGATCGGTAACAAAAGTATTTAAACTTTAAAGTAGGGATGGGTCGGTTCCATTTTTTTTCGGTTCCCGGTTCTAGAGTCAAATCGGTTCTCGGTTCATTTATTATTCAAGGAATTTAACAAGAGTTTAAGAGTAAAGTATAAGATTTAATTTGAATATGAATATAATTGAAATGATTAAGTATGTTATGTAGAGATAATTAAATAAAAGTATTCAGCTAAATTAAATTACAGACAAAAAGTCCATCACTCTCAACGTCTATTATAAAATATTATTGCCACACTTTCGATGCCATTGCTGAAAAGACTAGCCTATCGGGGTTAAGTTTCCACATATCCTCAACTAACTAAATTTAATCAAATTAATATGTTAATTCAGTAGAGCGTCGATTATCCGAACGTCAATCATCCGAAAGCGTAAATGTACTGTAAATAAATAAGTACATTACAGTACTGCACGTAATTCCGAATTTAAAGTTTTTTACTCGCATAATCAGCCGAGTTGTAGATTTCAGGGAGTTTGTGCGCTCAACGGAACAGCGGACGAGCGCTTGGCCGAAAGTTGCTGCCAGTCGTGAGTACACAGTGAATTTAATTACCCGAACGAATTGATTATCAGAAGTCCCTCGGTCCCAATTCGTTTGGAAAATCAACGCTCTACTGTATTAACTATTAACTACTGCGGTAACTAAAAGAAAAATATTCAAATTTAATAAAAAAATGAATAAAACACTGCACTAAAACTGAATACTGTACGTATTTACACACAGCGTTATTAACTTGATATTACTTTGTTCTAACAAGTCTTCAGCGGGACTAAACTGACGCCGTCGAATCAAATTTTCGATGATTGAAGTTCCGATTATTTCTGAACTCATCCGAATTGAACGTTCAGAAACAAAACATATAATATTCCGAGCGTTAACGCAATCCTAGTCAATCGTAAACAAATATTATACCGAATCGAATTCCGAATAATTAAAAACTTGTTTTATTTTAAATTGCAACGCATTCCAGAAAAGCAACTGATATTCCAGTAGTCGTGAAAATAACATTCGTTGGCCTTAGCCGTTGTAATTTAAATTAAGTTTTAACGCCGGCGTTTTATAAAATTAGGGCTGATAATATTCGGATGTCATGTTCTTTTGCGGACATTCGTAATTTTATTTTAAATACTATTTCAACAATGGTAGTTCATAAAATTGGCACAAATAATTCATTGTGTTCGGGCATCGATTTTTTTGCGGACATTCACTGTGGTACTTAAATTATGTTTTATAACTGATATTTCATACATTTTACCTAATTGTATTCGGGTTTCGTTATCTTTCGCGAAAACTCACTGTAGTATATTAAATTACGTCTTAACGCCGATATTTCATAAAATTAAGGTCCTGCTAATTGTGTTGAAGCGTTAATTTCTTCCATAGACATTCGCTATTGTATTTTAAATAATATTTTACACTGGTTTTTATTAAATTGGACTAGGTTAATTGTATTTTCTTATGCGGAAATTACATTGTTTTCGGGATTAGGGTTTTTCGCGGGATATGCTGTTGTATATTAAATTGCGTTTGAATGCTGCGTTTTATCAAATAAGCGCTAATAATATTCGGACGTCGTATTCTTTTGCGGACATTCGTCATTTTATTTTAAATAATATTTCACCAAGGATAATGGTTAATAATTGTAACAGATAATTCTGTAATAACATAAAGCTATAGCTGTTGTAATTTTTTTTCGATGTCGAATTTTTATTTTTTTTTCTATCGGTATCGGGAATCGAAAATCGGGTATCGACCCATCCCTACCGAAAATAAATAAAAAAACTAAGTTTTTGTTAAAAAAAATACATGGCAAACATCGACTTTGGCAGGACTCGATATTTCCTGCCGATATCGGTGTAATCTACAGATGTTCCAAACACAACAGTTCCAGTTTTGTTTCGTTCCGGCGCTGTAATATGTACAGTATTATGATCGTGAAAAGGACTACTAGCCAAGCCGTTTTCAAAGATTTAACTCTAAATATAGTTCAAAAAGTGTCTGCTACATAATTTTTTTTTTAACATCCTGCTTTAAGTCTGCTACATAAAAATCACAGTATATTAAAAAAAAAGAATTAAGAGTTTGGGTTGTTTTTGTAGTTGTAATAAAGTAACTACAATTGATGTACGATCAATCCTTCGCGGCGAAATCTCCGCCTAACCTAGCCTATAATCATTTGTCCAAGCCATTCATAAAATCGATTTCTTTCGCAGACGTACACTGTGGTACTTAAATGATGTTTTAATGTCATTATTTAATCAAATTTGCGCTAATTAAGTTTAACACCGGTTTTTCATTAAACGGTCACACATATTGTATTCGGGCGTCAATTTATTTCGCGGACATTCTTTGTGGTACATTACGTTTTATTGGCATTATTTAATAAAATTTGAGCTAATTATGTTCGGATGTTAATTTCTTTCACTGAAATTCGCTATTGTATGTTCGATAATATTTTAACACCTGTTTTTCATTAAACGGTCACACATATTGTATTCGGGTGTCAATTTCTTTCGCGGACATTTATTGTGGTACTTAAATTACGTTTGAATGGCATTATTTAATAAAATTTGCGCTAATTATGTTCGGACTTTAATTTCTTTCACTGAAATTCGCTATTGTATGTTCGATAATATTGTAACACCGGTTTTTCATTAAACGGTCACACATATTGTATTCGGGTGTCAATTTCTTTCGCGGACATTTATTGTGGTACTTACATTACGTTTTAATATCATTATTTAATAAAATTTGCGCTAATTATGTTCGGACGTTAAATTTTTTCACTGGCTTTCGCTATTGTATGTTCAATAATATTTTAACACTGGTTTTTCATTAAACGGTCACACATATTGTATTCGGGTGTCAATTTCTTTTGCGGACATTCTTTGTGTACATTACGTTTTATTGGCATTATTTAATAAAATTTGCGCTAATTATGTTCGGACGTTAATTTCTTTCACTAAAATTCGCTATTGTATGTTCGATAATATTTTAACACCGGTTTTTCATTAAACGGTCACACATATTATTGTATTTGGGTGTCAATTTCTTTCGCGGACATTTATTGTGGTACTTAAATTACGTTTTAATGGCATTATTTAATAAAATTTGCGCTAATTATGTTCAGGCACAATTTCTTTCACTGCCATTCGCTATTGTATGTTTGATAATATTTTACTGTGTCTGAAAATTAAATTGTCTGAAAAAATACTATTTCAAAACTAACACATTTTTTACATCGATTTGGTAGCATAGTCTGTTGTGTACTCAATATTTACTAAATATTTATAAAAATTATGTTATTAATTCTTTGTTGAAAACTGGGCATTTTAAGATATTTTTTAAAGGGCAAATAATTACATATCTCCTAAATATTGTCTTTATTACTTGCCCCTCTATATTTATTAATTTTGCTATCTACCCTATCTAACTATTATTATGGTCTAAAATGTGATTGATTATTGGTCTAAAACTGTCTTATTTTTTATGTGTGAACAGTTTGATTTATTCTTAATAGTTGAATTTTATTAGATAAGTAACCAATTTGTTCAATGTTACAATAGACGATTAGGCCCTACTGTTTGTTGTGTTATGAACAAACAATATTAATTTGTTTATCTAATTTTGTTCAAAGTAGGTATTAGATCAGTTAAACAAACATACTTTTTCTCAGCAATCCCCAATTATAAGTGTTAGAGCCTATTATTACTCCTTTTATAAGAAAGCCTTATCTTATAATTTTAAAAGCGTAATATTATAAGACTGATGATATTATTATAACACTTTAAAGTGTTATCTATATTTGAAAAAGTTGTATGTTTATTTTTAATATTTAAATGGCTTATCTTCATTACATATACATTTAATGCCTTTTAACTTTATTTTTTTTTATTAGACTGTTTCTTTTAATTGATATAAATGATTTTTTTAAAACTTAATAATAGGTATTTAATAATAGTCTTGTTTGGTGCAATTTGTGTTTTACAAGGAGTTACCTTTCATTTAATTTACATATAAAATATTAGTTTTTCATCTAATATTTAAAAAATTCAGTTATATATAATATACACACAAGTGAAAGAGAAGAAATAATTTATATTGTGTAATGTTTACTTTTTCATTAGTTTATACCCAATTACTGTACTAGTAGCTTGTCGATAAAAGCCTTGAATTTTTTGAATTCAAGCCTTGAATTTTGGAATTCAAGCCTTGAAATCCTTGAATTCTTTGAACTTAGATCACTGGACACCCTGAAATAGCAATAGTTAATGGTTACAAAGCTAATATTGTGGATAACTGTGTTCGAAAACATAAACTGAGAACCTTAAAAAACCAAAAACCCTTAAACACAGCACAAATTCCACCCAAACCAAAATTTGTGTCCATGAAGTATAGCAGCTACCTCGAACATCCTATCCGTAACCTTTTTAGGGAAATAGGATATAAAATAGCACACCGAACTTCTGGGAGCCTAATCCACATTTTTCATTCCAACTTCAACAAAGTCCCCAACGATCCATTTACAAAATGTGGTGTATACAAATTACATTGTGACAACTGTAATAAACAATATATTGGTCAATCTGGAAGGAACTTTAGAACCAGGTTTAAAGAACATTTACCGCATAATAACCGATTAAAAATAACCTCTAATTATGCCGAACACCTGATAGACAACAACCATAAATTCACCGACATCGCTAGCAATATGGAAATTATACATATTCTAAATAAGGGCAGGACTATGGACGTATTGGAAGAATACCAGATGTATAAACAATTCAAAACCAACCCAGATAGTTTATTAAATGATAAATTGAACTTTGCATCTAACTGCCTATATGACACTCTTACTACATTAGGTAAGAATGTCTAAGATTGTGGACTATGGCATGTCAATAAGACCAACCTTATAAAGTCACAGTGAATAGTTGACCTCCACACTAGTAAGATGTGGTCATATTAGGAAGTCAGTTTTTTAATATTTTTTTGACTTGTACTGCAGCACCTGAACTTTTATGTTATATTTATTTATGTGTAATGTGTGTCAGTGTTATGTGTGCATGTGTTTATTCATCTGATGATGGTATAAGTTATACCGAAACAGCTGTAATAAAGTATTAAAATATACTAAACTGAAAATTGCTACTTGACGTAAGTACTATAAACATCATATCAATTTGTTGTTAAATTTGCACAGTTATATATATAACTCCTATATAGTTCCTTCATTAGGAGATTAGATCAAACATGGTAGACAAGCATCCTGTATTTACCACTCTTACTGGCTTTGTTCGGAGTTCTCCTCATAGAGGTCAGGGCTCTATAACAAGGGCTAAACCGTTTCTTTGACCTCGGCACTGTGCCGCCAGTTTCACTATGACGTCACCATGCTGATACACGCTAGCTAGTAATATTTGAGTAATGCGTGCGCAGTCGTTAACTCGCTGTTGTAACTCGATGGAAAGGCTTCAGTAAAATAAACTTTAGATATTCTTAATCTACATAAAGTACGGATTCTAACAGTATACAAAACTTTTATTTTAACAGGTATTTCGAATTTTAATAATTGAAAATATTTGAGAATTATCACAGACTGACATGAAAAAGTTACTAAGCGAGGAAATTTTTTATTTTTGGGTTATAAACAAACTTTCAGCGGGAAATTTGTAGGCAATGAATTGATCTAAACTATCCAATTCACCGATTTGTGATAAAATGATTACATCATTATGAAATCGTTTTTTAAATGAGTGCTAGGAGGTGCCGCGCCACGACTCCCGAAGTACAGTTGTTTGATACGGGAATAACGTTTATGTACATATAGTTATTTTAAGTAAATCACTTGTCCCCAGGAAAAAAAGTAAGCATTTTATTTTAACATAAACTAATTATGATTTATAATTAATATTTGATATTATTGAAGAAACATTTAAGTACTCCGCAAATTAGACAACAATGAACAAATTACTTAAAAGACAGCATATTTCTTTGTTATAAAGCAATTCTTTTAATTAAATATGAAGCTAATTTTTTTACGTAATTACGATTTTCTTTTTCCATCATTGATCTCTAATTTTATTTCTTTGAATGTACGTAATAATGATATTATTTTTTAAACGTTAACCTCCAACTTAACTTTTTGTGTCCACTGCAATAATATCAAATTTTAATTATAAATTATAATTAGTTTATGATAAAATAAAATGCTTACTTTTTTTCTAGCTGGCATAATTACCTGGGGACAAGTGATTTACTATATTACCTTAAATAACAATATGTACATAAACGTTATTCCCGTATCAAACAACTGTACTTCAGGAATCGAAGCGCGGCACCTCCTTGCGCTCATTTAAAAATTGATTTCATAATGATGTAATCATTTTATCACAAATCGTTGAATTGGCTAATTTATATCAATTCATTGGCTACAACTTTCCCGCTGGAAGTTTGTTTATAACCCAAAAATAAAAAATTTTCTCGCTTAGTAACTTTTTCATGTCAGTCTGTGATAATTCTCAAATATTTTCAATTATTAAAATTCGAAATACCTGTTAAAATAAAAGTTTTTTATACTGTTAGAATCCGTACTTTATGTAGATTAAGAATATCCAAATTTTATTTTACTGAAGCCTTTCCATCGAGTTACAACAGCGAGTTAACGACTGCGCATGCATTACTCAAATATTACCAGATAGCGTGTATCAGCATGGTGACGTCATAGGCGATCGATACTGGGTCACGGTAAATGATCAAAATGGTATAGCCCTTGTTATAGAGCCCTGATAGAGGTAGGTATCATATCAATTTGTTGTTAAAATTGCAGTTATATATATAGTTCCTTCATTAGGAGATTAGATCAAATATGGTAGACGAGCATCCTGTATTTGCTGCTCTTTCTGCCTTTGTTCGGGGTTCTTCTCATAGAGGTATGTATCATATAAGTTTGTTGTTATAATTGCACAGTTATATATATATAGTTCCTTTACTAGGAGATTAGGTCAAATATGGTAGACGAACGTCCTGTATTTGCTGCTCTTTCTGCCTTTGTTCGGGGTTCTCCTCATAGAGGTAGGTATCATATCAGTTTGTTGTTATAGTTACGAGCATAGTTCCTTCATTAGGATATTGTGAATAACCTGGAGTAGAGAGAGTCAACCGCCACACAATTTTGCGTAAAAGTAGCTCTTCATGGGATAATGTCTAACAGTATTGATTTGAAATTTGCTCTACAGTATTTTCCATACTTAAAATGCTTGCAGTGACACTCGTAGATAAATTTTTTTGGATAAAGATAAAATAATCTGGATAGTAGTAAATCAATTTGTTTTTATTAAGTTTAAAAACAAAAGTCATCAAAGCTTGCAATAACGAAGATAAATGGTTTGTACAGAAACAATGAATAAAAAAGAAACCAAATTAGTGATATTATGATTTAAATATATGGATGGTATATATTTCTCTTCGTCTCATTGGAAAGTTAATACAGCACTAGTTGATGTATTTAAAACTAACTTTGTTTTCTTCTGAGTTTACAAATTACATTGTGTTACACTTTGTACGTAATGATTTTGACAATGCATAGATTTAATCTATATGATATGTGTCTGTAGTTCTGCTGGGCGCTTTGTAGTGTTGGAATAAGTGGAAAATTCAAGGCAGGTTGTACGGCAAAGCCACTAATTTGTCAGAAAATTGAATTGTTTAGTATTTATCAGATTTCTAATCTATTGCAAGATACATTTTAAAATAGTGTGATTGCTAAGTTTGTTTTTAGCAGATGTTAGGTAATAATACAAAGACCAATGTTGTATTGGCTCTCCTGTGTCACCTAAACTTGTTTTAACAGTTTCTAAGTTTAGTTGATAGATTTAGTTTTAAAGTTCACTTAGTTTTTAATATTATTTAGTTATATTGCAGGCTGGTGAACTATTAGTGAGGGTTCAAACTACCGAGGGTCTGGGGTATGAAATACTTTTTTAATACCAAACATAAACATTGTCGCTTTTAGTCCTTCTTCCTAATTCTTATGGGATAAGGATGTTTCATGCTTTTTGATTTTTTTTTTTAGTAAGGTGGCTTGGTACTTGTCCATTTTGTGTCCTTTTGTTTATAAAACAAAAGACACGGAAAGCAAAAGAATCTATTTTTAACTTCACATCTACAAATCCATGAATTTCTCCAACTGGGTTTTTCAAATATGCGAGTGTATGCTGTACCCCTAGAACTTTGTTGTTGTTGAATGTTAATAGAAGAAAAGTTACAGCTTAGCAAAGATGTTACATTGTTCATTATAGAAACTCTATCACAACACAATGCTCATAACAACACTGAACTGCAGTAATATTTATTAATAAGCCACTCTAACACAAATTTAGAGTGTTAGAGTGTCTAACACCGAGCCGCCGATACGATATTTTTGTGCCGGTTGATGAATGGCAGTTTCCTGATTCTTGACGGGCGTTCAAATACATTCGTTGGGTATTAAAAAATTATTATTATGATACAGGTTTGCAAATTTTGATTAGTTTCATACAAATGATACTATTCAAGCGATTAGAATTAAATCATATTAAACCAAATTATACAATACTTAATGTATAGGTATTACCGATGTTTTTTAATTTTCTTTTACCAAAATTCAAAATCAGTCTTTATTAGTAAAATGTGTACAATGTGAGGTGCGTACTCATTTATTACTTCGGCTTGCATTAAAATACCGAAGTATTGAAATGATGCGACGATTTTTTGTGTCAGTTTTCCTTTATACACGGTATAAGCACTCACAGAAGTCGTAGAAAACTTCTGTTGGTACCAAAATATTCGTAATTTTATAATTTTGAGCTTTCTAGCGTGAGGAGTAGCGCGTCAGGGTAAAATTTTTTAAAATATTGGGTCAAAATTATGAAAATGCAGTGTGGGGCTATCGTTTAATATGTTTTTGTGTACGAAAAACCCGATTTTGCGAGTTAAAAATTCGTAGTGTGTAGGCGTCACGTTTTGGGATCAACATTTTGAAAATTCAGAGTGGGGTATCGTTTTATATGTTTTTGGGTTTGGGAAAACAGATGTTGACAGTTAAAAAGTCGTAGCGCGTCATCGTCTCGTTTTTGGTTCAAAATATTGGGTACGGGAAAACCGATTTTGACAGTTAAAAAGTCGCAGCGCGTCGGGATCACGTTTTTGGTTCAACACTTTGAAAATTCAGTGTGGGGTACCGTTTTATATGTTTTTGGGTACGGGAAAACCGATTTTGACAGTTAAAAAGTCGTAGCGCATCGTCGTCTCGTTTTTGGTTCAAAATTTTGAAAATTCAGTGTGGGGTATCGTTTTATATGTTTTTGGGAACGGAAAACCCAATTTTTTACTTTTAAAAAGTCGTAGCGCGTCGGGATCACAATTTTGAAAATGCAGTGTGGGGTAACGTTTTCTATGTTTTTGGGTACGGGAAAACCGATGTTGACAGTTAAAAAGTCGTAGCGCGTCAGGTTCACGTTTTTTGTCAAATTTTTGAAAATAGGCCTACAGTGTGGGGCATCGTTTTATATGTTTTTGGGTATGGGAAAACTGATGTTGACAGTTAAAAAATCGTAGCGCGTCGGGGTCTTGTTTTTCGATCAAAATTTTTAAAATACAATTAGGGGTAAAGTTTTATGTGTTTTGGGGTATGGGAGAACTGATTTTGACAGTTAAAAAGTCGTAGCGTGTTGGGATCACTTATTTTTTAACTAAATGTAACAAATGAAAATTAATTGTTAAGTTTAATTTTCTTTCAATTCGTGTGATCTGTTCGGACGATTTTCAGTAGTGACACTGTGGTAGGTAATTTGGTAATTGAATTGGAACTAATTAAACATAACATTTAACTTAGTTTTTACCACTTAAGTATTAGGTCCGTGTTACACTGTAAAATATTTTATAAAATATGTTTTATAAAAGATGGTATCCACCTATTATAAAAGGTTTGAAAAGTAATTCTCTTTTATAAAACATTTTGGACTTGTACTAAAAGGTAAAAATGTATCTAACATTTTATAAAAGGTAAAATGCCAACCTCTTAAATTTAAAAAAAGAAATGTTATAAAAGAAATATATTATAAAAAGATGGCCCATTACACTATCACAGATCTTTGTCAAAGAACTTTTATAAAATATTTTACAGTGTAATACGGGCCTTAGGCCTACTTTTAAACATAATAAAATAGCAATAATCAAGTTGTATTTTATTGTTTTAAACCTTTTGGGACCATCTGAAGATATTTCGCTGTAGATATTTAATTTCACCGTAGTTAATTAAGTAAAAATTATGTTATAATTTTTTTTAAAGTTTTATATTGGAATTTATAATGAATATAATAAAAAATATTAAAACATAAGGTCAATAAATATGTTGAAATAGATAAATAGATAAACAAACTGTGTTAATGTCTGCCGCACCTGTAGCAAATAGCGATCAATTTTGGGGAAATTTTTAGTGAAAAAAAAGTGTGTTCTGGGGAAATTTCATGTGCTAAAACATTTTCTGCACCCCTGGAATTTTCTGCAACCTATAAATCAAGGAATTAAACAAACACTCAAAGGAAAAGCCTGCTGTTTACATACCACAGTTATCAAATGTAGTCTTCAGGCGGAGACAGGAATAGCTGTACCTGGCTGCAGCGACAAGCAATGTTGTACTGGCAATCCCAATACGAGCCCAGGCCAGGAGGCTCATTCTTTGAGTTCAACCATCCGCGCATTATAACTCCCTGTTGTATTGTAAAAAAATTTCATTCTATACTATTGGATTTATGAAACCAAGTACTAAATATTTATCGTTGTTAAAATATTTTGGTATTAAAGCAATTTGCTTGGGGTTTCACTGAACCAGTGAATCTATAGCACTAGCTGCCACTGATTACAGGTAAAATAGTTATGCTCCTATAAAAAAAAAAATTCCTCCAACAAAATTTTACCATTATAGTCCTTGGGCCCAGACCTTAAAAGTTGTGATTACCTAACTCTTGAGACTTCATATCGTATATCTCTTATTTACGTCAAGTCAGACAACATTTTTATTTGCAACAATTCTCGGTAGTGGGGTGTTTTCCTTTTAGACCCCTTGCAAACTCATTGATTTGATGATGTAGGGGAAAAAGTGTATGACCTAAATATAATCTTTCTTTTATTAATCGGAATATTTTGTTTATATAGAAAGCGAACAAAATTTTGTCAATTATTATTGGTAATTTCTGCTTAAATTTTATGATATCATTTTGCTATGTTTGGAGTGTCGGACGCGCAGAAATGACCAAAAATATTTATCCGACAAAATGTTTGTTTTCTATATAAAAAATATTCCAGTCATATTTAGGTCATATATTTTTTCCCCGCGTCAAATCAATGAGTTTGCGGGGATCTCAAACGAAAACACCCCGCTACTGAGAATTGTTGCAAATAAAAATATTGTCCATCTCGACGTAAATAAGAGAATCAAAGTCTCAAGAGTTAGGTATTCATCAACTTTTAAAGGCCTGTGTCCTAAGACATTTATGTTTCTTGTAATCTTTAACTTACAGCACAGTACATCATAATTCACAAATGCATTGTACAAAAATACTGTTGATTAAAACCAATATTACACTTATTTCTTAAATTTGTTTCCCCCATGAAATCAATGACTTTGCCGGGGTCTCAAAAGAAAATGCCCCGCTACCGAGGATTGTTGCAAATCTTAAACTTTTAAAGGCCCGGGCAAAAGGACATTTATGTTTCTTGTAATCTTTAACTTATAGCACAGTACAGCTCAAACGGTTAATTAGTGAGCTCATTAAAATTGAGTTAAAGAAATTTTTTTTCTAAAGTTGTCTGTATTCCATTCATAAATTTTAATAGCTTATTATATTGATTTTAATGTAATTGTTCGTCATTTATAACTTTGTTTGCTGTATGACACTGTTCGTATAACTATTAATTGCAGTATATATTAACATTTGTTATGCAAATTGCATTTTTCTATAACTAATAAAAATGTATTATTATTACATTTAATGGAAGAATAACTTTTTAGCATGAAAACACAATTGATTCTGATTTTAGACAGTGAAGAAAATGCTCCACGCGAAGGAAATGCTTCATCCGTCAATTCGGTTAGAACTAGTTCCACAGAATCTTCAGATGACAGTGATCTGTATGGAGCTGCTCAGTTGGTAAGCATTAAAAATAATAGTATTTTTTTTTTACTTGACTGCAACACACGTACTGTTATCAGTACAAGTTATCTTGTAAACTAACTTAGCACTTTATTTATGGTATGGCTTGGTTAAAATACAAGATCATGTTCTAAGGCTATATAATTTAATAATAATTATCAATATTAATTTTTGCACACTGCTTACATTTACATTTCAATTTTTATATTGAAAGTATAAAAAACCTACTCTAAAAAAAAATATCAAGTATGAATAAATTACAAACACTTATGATTGAACAAAATTAGAACCATTTATAAAAATCTATATATGTAAAAATTGCAGACAAAAAAAATATATAACCTAAATATTGTTCTTGCAAAAGTTTTCTGTAGCGAAGTCAATCCAACTGTCCCGACAAAATACCTTTGATTTACTTGTTAGCTAATTGTATAGGAAAGATGAGCTATTGCAGTGAACCTTATGGTGAGACCTAAGTTCGGGAGTAGTAAATGAGCACCAATGATGGTCCCTAGAACACGTTTTAGGGTATCAATAAAATTTGTATATATATACAGGGTGTTTGAAAAGTCTGGGTACGGCTTAATATCTCAAAATGTACGAGTCATGAGATAGAAATAAAAGCAGTTATTCACAACTATAAAAGAACTACTTTTTGGCGAGTTTGAAATTTATGTCCGCCATCTTGGAATGAACTTCATTTTTTTAAATGGGAAGGTAGTCATGTGATACATCATTTCGATGTGATGTAAAATTTCAAGCGAAAACCAACGGTGAAATTTCCACATCCATATCTTTAACCGATATGGAAAAACATTTCGTGTTTTCCTATTTTGCCCCATTTTGCTGTACTATTTTTTAATAAAAATATTAGGCCTAATTATTTTTCTTTTTGGATTCAGAATTGCATAAGCTTTCAAACGATATGCTACACAACTGTATTTAATTCAACTACTCGAAATCAATTTTGAAAAAATCAAAATGGCTGTAACTAAAATTTTTTTAAATACTCCCAAATATTGTTGTGTGGCATATCGTTTGAAAGCTTATTTAATTTTGAATCCAAAAAGAAGAAGAATTAATATTAAAAAAACAAAACAATAGTACAGTACTGCAAAGTGGGGCAAAATTGGAAAACACGATTTCGATGTTTTTGGCCGCCATTTTTAATCGGTTAAAGATATGGATGTGAAAATTTCACCATTTTCTTTCTCTTGAAATTCTACATTGAAATGTTGTATCACATGACCACCTTCCCATTAAGTTAAGTATCACATGACCACCTTCCAAAAATTAAGTTCATTCCAAGATGGCAGACAAAAATTTCAAACTCACCAAAAAGTGATTCTTTTATGGTTGTGAATAACTGCTTTTATTTCTATCTCATAAAACTCGTACTTTTTGAGATATTAAGCCGTACCCAGACTTTTCAAACACCCTGTATATATAATAGCGATGGGTCGATTCTCGATTCCAAAAGTCGATTCCACCAATTCTCGGCACTGGAATCGGCATCGAGTCGATTCCGTGAAAGTCGTTTCCGATTCCGAGCACCGATCTCCGATCTCTGCAAATACGTTCATGTACGCGATTGCCACGGCCGCCAATATTGCCCGGCGATTGCCGGGTTTATATTTCCTCGTTACATTCCATTTCATTCCAACCGGGGCTACTGCGAATGCGCTATCAGTACTGGACTGGACTCACAATGTGGATTCGAAGTATTCCGCGAATCTACACTGCACCCAAAGTACAATAGAGTAGCCGAAGTAGCCGTAGCCGCTACTTTGAGCCGTTAGTAGCGATTGCTTTGTGTGTCTGCAAAATAGCGAATACAAAATACAGATTACAGTACTTCCGACACGCCTCTACTACGTTTGTGCGCGTAGTTCCTATTTGATATGCTGTTTAAAGTTATAATTATGAGATTTTAAGTGAGGTTGATTGCAAGTTTGTTATTTATTTGTTACCTCATTGTGTCAACATTTAGAAAATTCTGTGTGGGTTAACATTTTATATGTTTTTGGGTACGGGAAAACCGATTTTGACAGTTAAAAA
>JAGFPH010000062.1:616368-633792 GCA_018207615.1 Philaenus spumarius
AAAAAATCAAAACTTTAGGTCTAACCTTAAACGCACTAAAAAGCAAAATGCTTGTTTTCACCAGGGCAAGACACATTGATTCAGATGTTCTAAAGTCCACCCTAAATGGCGATCAAATTCCTATAGTGGACAGTCACAAAATATTAGGTGTGATATTTGATAGAAAACTTACTTTTAGAGAACACATTAAACACTTAAAAATCAAATGTCAAAAGGACATAGATATACTAAAATCCCTTGCCTGTGGTAGGAAAGGGGCTCAACCTTTTTTTCTTTTGGAAATATATAAATCACTAATAAGATCTAAATTAGACTATTGTTGTTTCTTATTTGGCTCGACAACAAACACAAGCCTAAAAACTTTGGACTGCATTCAAAATCAAGCTCTTAGGATCTCAATGGGAGCTTTCTAAACCAGGCCTATCCTAGCATTACAGGCAGAATCGTGCATCCATTCACTAAGTTCAAGACGTTTATTGTTAACCCTCCCAGTGGCAGACTGCCCAAAGTGACGTTCTCTCAGGCGCAAGATGCAGCTATTTCGACAATTATCGAGAATTTGCATACATTTGCATTTTCGATTAATTAATTAACTTAGAATTATTCAATCGTAATAAAACCAGCACTGTTGGAAAGCAAATGAATTAAACTTTAATTTTTGTATTTAAAACTTTTTCGTAAAACGTATATTTACATACGTAATCATCGTTTCAATATTGTAGAATGTCAAACAGCTGTTTTCCGTGCGACATCGCGATGTTAAGAACGTAAAAACTTCATCATTTTCAAAGGTCTGCAACTCCTCACAGTTATCAATTGTCACAAAGATCATCACAGCATTGGATTCATTAGACTTTTATCTTTCAAGTGGTATTTTTAAATCATCTGTGACTAGATTAGTTTATGAGATCTAGAATTTAGAATAAAGGCTTTTATTGGTCTAAGATTGGGCCAATAAGGAAGCATTTTGTAAATCGATTTTTACTATCAGAAATCGATTTATTCATAAGATGTTTGATATACTGTTTTAAAGAGGAAATTTAAACGTTTAATCTATGTTCAGTTCAAATAATTTAGGTGAAATTTAGTTGGCACAGACATAATGTAAATGAAGCGGTCTATAGCCTAAAAATCATTTTACACTCTGATCTCAAAGTGTTCACTGTAAGTTTTATTCTTCTTGATATTTTAGTGAATTGAAAGTGTTTATAGTTTATAAAATAGTGTTATATTGTGTTTTAGTTATAAATAAATAAGTGTAGATTGTGTTTGAGTCAAATTAGGCTTATGACAGTGTTCTAATAATACGGTAAGTGAAGAAATAACATTAGGTTTTTAGCCTAGAAATAAGGTTTTATGTCAAATTGCTGCTTTGATATTTTTATTTTTCATTACAAAATGTAATGTTATTTGAAACCAGGTAGAATTCTATTCAATTTTACATTTCATTCTCGAATTTTTGGTATAAAAAAAACATTGTTTGAAGTAAAAATTTTTAGGCCTATTCACTTTGAACTTAGTCTGATTTGCAGGTTATGTAGTAAAAACATTCAAAGTGTTATTTAGAACTAAATTATAAAACTTTTGTGTATTTTGGAAAAAAATACAAAAATGTTTTACTATTTTTTATGTAGGCATAAAATTGTTTTTTTCCTTCCGTTACTAAACATTTTTTGCTTTCTAAGCTAATAACTTTTACAATTTCAAAAGAAACTAATTTTTAGTGGCATATTTGAATTCTTTAAAGTTTCTTCTACAAAAAAGCTATGGAACACTTTTGGGTTGGAGTTCATTTACTATTTTTGGCGAATTTTTTAAAATATGCTTGCAAAACGCTAAAAACAGGCTTTTCAATTTTAGCTTTAACCATGCCACTTGGAGGGTTAACACATAAACTAATACACAAAATTATCAATGACACTTCACATCCAGTATATCTTAATTTATTTGAACTTAACATGTTAATCAGTCATAACCGATATTGGCAGAAAAAACAGTCTCCACTAGCCATTACAGCCTACAACCGTAGTATCAGTCTTGATCTAATAAATTGTCAAAAGTCTTTAGAAATGGACAGAACTACTGATTTGTCCACGCCCCTAGCATTAACAAACTTAAATTTACACTGCAACGATAACCTTCCCAATATTGAAACTATAAAATCCTCGATAAACCCCGCAATTCTACAGCAGGAATTTTTAAAGGTTATAAATATTGAACACAAAAACAAAATACAAATCTTCACTGATGGTTCCAAAAGTAAACACGGCACAGGTGCAGCTTTTCATTGTCCTTTTCTAAATGTAAATAAACAGTTTCGTTTAAATAAACATGTAACAAGCTTCACAGCTGAATTATACGGAATCTATAAGGCCATTGAATTTGCAAATAGTACGCAGTTCCAAGATTTTGTAATATGCACTGACTCCAAATCTTCTATTCAGCTAATAGACAATTCCAGATGCACTTTTTGGGCAGACGGTTTAGTAATCAAAATTCTAAAAGAAATCTCTAAACAGGACAAAGTTTTTTTTTTGCAATGGGTCCCAAGCCATATAGGAATTAATCAAAATGAATTTGCTGATATGTTGGCTTATGATGCAGCACTAGACAGTACTAACTCCATTTCAGAGCTCATTTTACCAAAAAATGATTTGATGTCTGCATTAAGATCACAAGATCATAAAGATTTCGTAAAAGAACTACAAATTTCGAATAAAGTATACTGATATAAATCAATAAACCCGGAAATACCCCGAAAACCTTGGTTTTTTAAATCGAACTTCAGCAGATATGAACAAATAAATATTTTCAGGATTCGTTTTGGTCATGCCATCACTAATAAAAATTTACATATTATGTTAAATGCGTTTTTTACTCCTCAGTGCCTGCAGTGCACCACGGGACAAGTAGAAACACTAGAACACTTAATTTTAAATTGTCCAACAAATGAACATTTAAGGTTAAATATATATAATGCTTTAAGAGCAGAAAATTATAAACCTCCCTATGTCAACATAAATTTAGAAGAATTAATAAAATTTAACAATTAAAACATTCTACATGAAATAAATATGTTTCTTGTAGCAATTAAAAGAACTATATAAATATTTAGTCACAATACAAAATTTAAACTACACACATATATGTGCCATCCCTTTCTGGGTTTCTTCAAACCAAGACCCAAACCTTTTCGGGATAGGTACAAGCCTGGCGGGTCTCAGGCAAGAAGATGATGTTAGCTCACCTCCCATCCTTAAATCCATTGAAACCTCAGACTTTTTATTTTTTATTTAGTAAACTCCTTTTAGAGTTCCCACTTTGGTAACTAATTTTTACACTTCAGACAATGACACTGCCCATGTACACATATTTTGATTATAGTAACATATATGTCTGTGATTAATATCCTTTTTAATTTTCTTATTTAATAACTCACCGCAAATTCTTAAAAAATAAAAAATAAATTTTATACAAAACAGTCACGTGCAAAGGAAAAATGAGGGTGTTTTTTTTTTACAATATTACAACTAGGGGCCGAATGATATAAAGCAGTGCCCAGCCAGTTTCTGGCAAAAAAAAAAAAAAAAATTAAGAAATATTGTGCTTGCTAAAATTAATCTATGTGGAGGTCATTTTTACACATACACAATAAACATTTACACTAGTTACAAAGATTATACAGGTCTTGAGCCCATCATCAGATCCATATAAAGAAATATTGTGCTTGCACAACAGGACCTTCTTTTAAATGATAAAGTACACCATAGTTCAAATGCCATATTCAACACAATTATATCTATGCAAACATCAGTGGATCATGTTGACTCATTGAACACAAACATTATGAGTGGAGACCACCTTCTTTAGCAGTGTGCACTTGACTTCCACAGTGAACCATGCATGGTGATCACCTTTCCTGTTTCAATGTTAAAAACTTGTATAGTGTTTTTGTTTAAGTGTTTTTATAGTGTGTGTTAGTGTATTTATTTATTATGACTGTGTTTGAATATCTGACAAAGACATCATAGCAATGTCAAAACCGGTAATATAAAAATAAACAAACAAGGACTGTGCCGGACCATATAAGGTAATAAACAAATTTTAATATTATACAATCCTGGAGGCTAGAAGTCCAAAAATGTTTAGGTTATTATAATGTTCATGTAATGAATGTAAAGAAGTCATTATCACTAAATACAATACTATAGCGCAAGACCACAAAACAGCTTTAATACAATTTGAACTAAGTTTATGAAATACTTTTAAAATTAAAAGAAAACAAACCCGAATTCGATTTCCTCTGTTAAAACATAATCTAATAAACAATGGTGAAAGGCCACGGATGTAAACGATTCATGAATACAATTCGAGATCATTTTAAAAATTACCTCTGTTGTTAAAATACAATTTAAAACACAAAGTCAAAAGAAAACAACGGCTGAATACAATTAACTAATTTAATGAAATACTGGAATTAAGCCGAATTTAAAGCACTATGAAAAAAAGCCCCTGAAAAACCACAACAGTCAAATGCAATTTGTGCAAGTTTTTGAATTACCAGCGTTAAAACGTAGTTTGAAACAGAATGGCGAAAGTCTGTGAACAAAAGCGATAACCTACAATAACAAAAAGCTATAAAGGTTGCAAAAACTAGAATTATGTAATATGTTTATTGTGGTTACGTTGTATGCGATAAATACTGACCTTACTAGAATTGGCAGTATTCTTGAAATATGTTTATTTCAGAGATTGATCAGATGAAACCACAACAAAAATAACATACAAATAAAAACTGTACAATATTTATTAAGAACAACCATAACTTTAAATTGGCTTCACATTAATTAGAAAACAAATATTAATACATTCATTTGGCTTTAATATAAAACTTTTTTTAAATTAAACATATTTTAAATATCTGTTTGTATTTAAAAACAAAGCAATCATATTTCATAAAGTTTTACTTGTAAGGTTTTATCAGTAATATCCTTTTTTTAAATATTTATTATTTTGAAACAAACCCACATTTATTTTTGGCTTTAAATGAACATTAAATGCATGAAACTTGTAAAACTGGAAAAGGTATACTGACACATTATTGTAAAATTGTTTCCCAAAATTGAAAATATTAGTTGAATATATGTCTAACATGAACAAGGCCAGTTTTTCTAACCATAAGATTTAATTTCAAACTGCTTCTTAATGCTTTCAATAAACATTCATATAGCCGATTAAGATAAAAAAGTATTACATTTTTGGGGAGATTTTGTTTTATAATAAATCTTGCTTATTTTATCAGACTGTATATATTTAACCAAACTGTTTTGTTTCAGTCCCCACTTACCATCACTATTCGAAACATGACGTCATTATTTTGGTTTCTTACGTCTCCTCTTACTAGAATGTATGAAGTCATGACTGCTTTTCTTCAAAACATATTTAGGAGTCCTGCTGCTTTGATGGGACAACAGAATACGCAAATGGAACGGCAGAATGCTCCAATGGAACAGCAGAATCCGATGGAACAGCAGAGTGCTCCAGCACCACGAGTTAGAAGGTAAAATGCATGACTTGTCATAATCCAAAGCGAAAAATCCTTAATACAGTAGACTATCAATTCAGTATTTTCTAAGAGACTATAAGAAGAAATATGTTTATTGGTATTCAGTAACTAATAAGATATAAAGGGGAGCAGGGTGGTACAGAAGCTAAACACTCTTGCCCAGTTTATAATACAGTTGAAATTGTTTTTAACGGCCTCGGCTAATGCATCAACTCGGCCATAGCGTATTTTTTTTAGGTCCGGTCAAATCGTTATCTTTTACGTTTTTTTTTTTTTTTGGGATAGAGGAGTAATAAGCCTCCTCACCACTGCGACCCATATAGATATATTGTGGTATACTTCCCTTTCTAGTGATCATCCCAGATCCCTTTCAGGTCTCTTACGAAACCAATAAGGGTCCCGGGGGATCAACAACACGGACCTATACCGGGCTAACAAAAGCATTTCCAAGAGCCGTAAATCTTCTCCATGCGAGAGCCTTGCACTAACACAGCAGGTGTTGAGCCGATTCAGTTCCAAGGGAGCAGAATCGACAAGAGTCTTCCGAGACCAGCCCCATTTTTTTGAGGTGGTATTTGGCCGGGCAGTGACCAGTGAGGATTCCCACAATGTGTCTAAGATTGTTCCTACCCGTTAATAAAAGCTTCTGTGCTTTTGACTTAGAGAGACAGATAAACATTTTTGCCTGCCTAAGCCCATTAGCATTGTTCCAACGTGAGGACCAAGTCTTCTCCGTCCAGATTTCAACAACATCATCAGGGGGTTTCTTCAAGAGGTTTCTATCATCAGTTTCTTTCTTCTGGTGAAGGGGACAAGTACGGTTTCGGCCGGGTTGATACTTAGGCCCTGCTCCTGACACCAGTTCCAGACCAAATCCAGCCTTTTGCATGAGCTCTGATATAGTATCGTCATGTTTACCACGGATTACTATCACAAGACCATCAGCATAGCCAATAGCCTCAAAGCCCTTGACAGCCAATAGCCTCAAAGCCCTTGACAGCCAATTTGACCAACAGTTCATCAACTACTAAAGACCACAAGAGAGGAGAAATAACACCTCCTTGCGGGCATCCTCTTACGGACCGTGTTACTAAAGAGACATCTTCGTTTTTTACAATGATTCTTCTTTGAGCAAGCATAGAGCAGATCCAGTTAGCTGCTCTGGGTTCCACCCCTTTTGAGATGGCAGCCCTTTTAATGGACGAGAACGAGGTATTGTCAAATGCCCCTGCAATGTCCATAAATGCACATAAAGCAACTTCTCCACATCTAAGGGTGTGTTCAACCTTACCCACAAGCTCATGAAGTGCAGTAATGGTTGATTTACCAACTTGGTATGCATTTTGGCTGCTATGCAGTGGGTTAACACTCAAGTGAGTACCCCTAATGTGCTGATCCAGCACCTTCTCAAACGTTTTTAAGAGAAACGAAGATAGACTAATTGGTCTAAAGGATGTTGGCAAGTCCATAGCCCTTTGGCCACCCTTCGGGATGAAGGCGACTTCCACATTCCCCCAGGAAACAGGAATATAACCTAACTCATAGCTAGCCCTGAAAACCTCTACCAGACCAGACTTGGAAGGAGTATATCAAGCCCTTGTTGCAGAAAGGCAGGGAAAATACCATCCCTACCTGGACATTTAAACAGCTTCAACGAGTTGATAGCCCACTTGACCTTATTAGGCGAAAATATTGTAAGAGAGGCAGTGCTGCCTGATCCCCGCCTTAACCACGAGGAGCCAGGATCAATAGGCCCTGCGGTATAACAAGTATCAGTATAACTGCCAGGAAAATGGGTATCTAAGAGAAGTGCCAAGGACCCTCTACGATCCCTGGTGTATTCCCCATTATCCATCTTTAAAAGGCCCATAGGCCTAGTGTACTCCTGTTTGAGTACCTTTTGCAATCTAGCAGTCACAGGCATCTCCGTGACTCTGTCACAAAATTGTTTCCAAGATCTCCTCTTAGATCTTCTTAACTCTTTATTGTAAGTAGGTAAGGGCCATTGTATAAGCACCCCACTCCTTAGTACGCTTAGCGCGATTAAAGAGGCACCTAGCCTCTTTCCTCAACTTACTAAGCGCTCTATTCCACCATGGCACCTCTCTTTTAGCCTTGAGGAATGACACAGGACAACTTGATTCAAAAAGCATAAGGTCAAATCTTATGTGTTTATGATCGGACAACGATGGCTCATTACTAACGTTATTATTACCCCTAATTTAGCATCAATAAATAATTTAACCACTCGGTTGTAACGTCATAAACCTACAAAATATCAATGTCAAACTTTGAATTCAGTTTTGTCAGAACTCGAAAAATGTTAGAATTCCCCCTTTCTTTTGATGTCAGGCCGAATTTTTTTTCCCTCTTCAAAATCAAATTGCGAAATAAACAAACTACGTATTTTTTTCACTCGTAAAATGTAATCTGCGGCGTGTCCCGTCAAAGTCGATAGAGGGGGGGGGGGTTCCACTACAAGCAACACTGCTAACCCTCCCATCCCTCCTAATTAATTAACAATTCTTACGCTATGCAGTGTCAGTTGTGTGCTGTGTGAACTAAACCCATGACTTTGCAGGGAAAGAATTCGGACAATACAAAAGCGCGTCAAAAATTCATCGTATTGCCCGGGTAAAAATTTAATATTTTTTTGTGACAAGACGTTTCCCCCCCCCCCCCCACAGTAATGTTGACACTTTAAAATTGTTGCGTGTTTTTTAATACAGTTTGTTAATAAACATTACATGTATTTATTCATTAAAACTTTACAAACTAACCAATGTTACCTAATTTATAATTGTAGGTGACCTCAGCTCCAATTAGCTCGAATTATCGGGACCCTACGGTACATTAAAAGAAAAGTATAGTGTTTTTTTTTTTTTTTAATAAACATGAATAATTTTGCTAATAATAGTAATACTGCATAGTTGTTTGACCTTTCATTCAAGGTAACAAAAATACGATTTCCTGATGGTACATCTTTATAATGTCACTCGAATGTGCCGTCAACATTCGTTTGGTCCCTTCGTTGACGCTATAATCAAGTTCAACTGTAGTTGAAACCTCCAACACAGTAAATTAGTCTAATTAACATAAAGTAAAGACATTAATAGAAAATAAAAAATTCTAAACTGTTAAAAAATATAACTAAACCCAACACATTGGACACTTGGGAAACTTTTTATATTAACAAATACCGTAACATAATTGTGAATAATGAATTAGGTCCTTTACAGAATTCTTTATTAATGTAATAATTCTATGTTTTGTTAAATATTAATATTAGTTTAGCAATCTTATTTAAGTTATATTGTTATTGTTAAGATATTTGATCAATGGTAGGCGGTGGTTAACGCCTTAGCATAGGTCATGACACGCCCCCTGTAGGGTACGCCCCTTCTGGTTAGGTATTTATACGGTGCATTGTCACACTTTTAGATCAGTTATAGTTTGGTTACTGTAGCCCGTGCATCACTGAGGATGGCGACACTGTCGTTGAAACGCGTTTGAGATTAGTAAACGTATTTATTGTGAGATTTGTGTTCTGGTTTTATTTTGTCTAAGTTACTTTCTCACAAGTCAAGCTCATTAGTTATTTATTTAAAGACATTATACCTTTTCGCTTGGAAGGCCACTCCATGTGGTCTGTCATGGCGCGACTGACAGCTCAGGTAAATTGACAGCATCATGGTTGGAGCTCGGGCGGTCCATGTGTAATATATGTGAGTTTCAGGGATTTTAATCACTTAAATAAGGGTATAACGTAAAGGGGGTCACAATGTAAATTTTGGACATTTTAGCCTATTTTAAAAGACTTAGTATTTTCATAAAAATTAATAAACATAGAAATTCAAAGGGGGAATGCAGACAAGTTTAATTTCATTATATTTCATTCATAAAAAAGCAATTTGTAATATAATAGATCATAAGTAGAGGATACAAAGAACTTAAATATGTTTTTAAAAATAGAAAGAGACACGTCATAGTAGATTAGCCTCTACAACGGGTGCAATATATAATAAAATAGACTCTAGCCTCTACAACGGGTGCGAAACAGGAAAATTGCATACGGAATTATTATAACAAGATAATCAGGATTGGTGGAGAGGGACCACGTGACATGACATCATCAATGCATGATGTGGCTTCCGGAAACGATGCCTTGCTCTCACTTGAATCTGAGACGCTATACCGAACAGACCTATTTGTGGTGTGCTAAGTATATTGCTCCATAAGTAATGGAGAAGTGCGGTGTTTCTGTAAGAAATACAACGTAAATATCTTCAAAGTGTAGTAGAGACAGTGTACTCATGTTAGAGTGTAGAATGGTGAAAATTGGACGTCCGTAGTCGGAGATATTGACTTAAGGGTCGGCTCTAGCTGTCGGCCATGTTGGTTGACACTCCATAAGACCAATGTTAAATTAAAATCCAAGTTTTTCCTTTATTTTTGATCGGATAATTATGAACGATATGTCATTTTAAAGCTATGGCCAATACGCATGCAAATGGCTTTTCCAAAATTAAGAAAAACATTTTGTTTAATATTTATTAACAATTTAAAAAATTGATTTTTAATATTTTTTTATGTTTTCACTATTAATTATAGCGAAAAAGTACCAAGCCATTTGCATGAAGAATTTCGTCCCCAAGAGTTTGGTATTTTTTTTAAAACGCTATTTGAACAATTGCGGGTTTTAAATGGATTTAGGCTGAGCAATGTCCGTGTAACCTACCGCCGCTATAGGGTGATTTTAAATATTTTTTACGTTGTAACTATTAATTATAGCGAAAAATTACCAAGCCATTCGGATGAAGAATTTTGTCCCCAAGAGTTTGGTATTTTTAAAAAAACGCTATTTTAACAATTGCGGGTTTTAAATGGATTTAGGATGAGCAAGGTCCGCGTAACCTACCGCCGCTACGCTGGAGCCGCAGGTTGCTTTCTGTTTTACTAGAGCCGACCCTTAAACAAATTTCGAAAAATGAGCGTGGCTTCGCAAAGCATATTAATGGCGGACTAGCGAGGTGACTTGTAGAAAATGAACAGTGTTTTCGGAGTGAACTATATCAGTGCATCCATAAAACAAATTCAGTGATAAATGAGGCTAAACAATTAACTAACTATAAAATCATTTAAATAAAAATTTGCATAAGATAAAATATGTGTTAAAAGTAAATTCATTCTTTGTATCGTAAGTTTTAAAAGTGCACTATAAAAATTTATAAATTCAACAAAAAACGTACGTAAGTAAATAATCTTAAATAAGTAATATAAAAAAGGGGTCTGCATTCAGGAAACTAGGAAAAATGATGTTAATTTTTGTATGTTACACTAAGATTTGTTGAATGTGTGAGTGAATGAATTTTGTAAACTGTTAAACATGATTTGCCAAACTACATATTTTTGTTTTGTAGATTCAATGAAATTAAGTATGGAGGAGTAAATTTAAAATGCCAACTATTATGCTTTCTTAATTTGAGTCCTTTCCTTCCCAGAAGTACTTTATGGTAAATCGAACCTTGCAATTAGATGTTAAATTCAGTGTAATACAAGATGGAAATAAAATGGCGTCAGTTGTTGGCGAGAGTGATGCGTTTTGGCGGTAAGGGCTTCTGTGTGTAGAAACATAGATGCCATGCTTCCAAGGCAGTCCACCTTGTAGCCAACTAACTGTACGCACAGATGTAACAAATTAATGCGTAACAGAGATTTGGTAGTCAACTGTGATAAACACAGATCTGACTACAACATAACCTGTTTTCAATTTTGGGGTTATGTTTGATTGTTTTTGTTGTGATTAAGGGAGTAATGTGTTGTAATATTTTGAATTGATAATTATTTAAATAAAGCAAAGTATATGGATTGAAGGTAGGATATTACAAATAATTGTTACGCAGCAAAGGTTATTTTTTTTAATTAAAATTAACTTAGAAGAAATTTGTCAAAATTAATTATTATTTTTTTTTTATTAATAAATTTGTTTGTAAACGGCTTGGCTAACCACAGCACGTTACACATGTATAGTGGTCCTTCAATTTTCTCACTTCAGATCATCTTTCTCAATGACTTTGTTTACATTTAGCGCTTGGAATTAAGTAACACTTGGCACACTTAAACAAACAACACTCACAATACACAAATAATAAGAAGCCAAATTCAATTGAATTGTAAAATGTTAAATTTCTTTACTCTAAAAGCTACTGACTGACTTCTAGATTACGTCCGCGCTATGTTCCAGTCTCATCATCTGCAGCTGGAAGAGGTGTGGCTAAACTGGCATTACTGTTGCTAATATGCAAACATTGTTATCAATTTTACACAATTGGCTAATTAATTCCAATATTTTTTCATATAAGTGTACCATATTCGAATTCTCACAACTGCCGTGATTATTTTTTATGTTTAAATTGCTATTTATTCTGAAATTTTGTCAAATAACATGATCACATTCGAATTACCGCAAAATGTTAATTACTCGCCCAACTTTCTAGATTTGAAAACCTACTGATTTTTTTAAAATTAGGGATAAGGGGGTACAAGGCCTCCCCACCACTGCGACCCAAATGGTTCTATTGTGGTATACTTTTCATTTTAATAACTAACCTTCCTAGGGCTTTTACGAAACCGATGAGGGCCTTGGGATTAACACCACGGACCTCTACCGGTCTAACAAAAGCACTTCCAAGTGCCGTAAATCTCCTCCGCACAAGAGCCTCGCACTCGCACAGCAGGTGTTGAGCCGATTCAATCCCAAAGGAGCAGAATCGACAGGAGTCTTCCGATACCAACCCCATTTTTTTAGAGGTGATATTTGGCCGGGCAATGACCAGTAAGAATTCCCACAATCCGTCTTAAGATTCTTTCTGCCCATTAATAAAGCTTTTGAGCTTTTGACTTAGAGAGGCAAATGAACATTTTAGCCTGCCTAAGTCCAGGAGCATCGTTCCAATGTGAGGACCAAGTTTTCTCCGTCCAGACTTCAACAACATTTCTAAGATGGGTTTTAAGCCTGCCACAGAAAGGGTCTGGGCCAATTAAGGGCTTTTTAGCTCCTATTCTAGGACGTCGGTCCGCTGCCTCATTGCCCTTAATAACTACATGGTTAGGCACTCATTTAAGAGTAACTTCATTGAGTCTAGCCATGTCATTCACTGCTTTAAAACAGTCCCAAACTAACCTTGATTCAAAGGTGAACGATTCAAGCGCCTTTAAGGCTGCTTGGCTATCAGATAGGATGTCAGTCCTAGCTCCCTTAATTCCTCTTTTGAGAATTTCACAATCACAGAGATCAATCGCAACGACCTTCGCTTGAAAGATCGATGTTAAGGATCCCATAACCCTAGATAAACTACACCTATTACCATAAACTCCTGCACCAACTCCACTTGCCATTTTAGAGTCATCCGTATACCATTCTTGTGTATTTACACCATATCCATGTCCAGCACTATCTGCCTCCTGGAGACCAGCTATCTTAACTGTAAAGGAATGGTCGAAATTTAGTGTCCTTCTCATCACATTTGACATCATAAGGTCCGCTTAAGCCCCAGAAGCACTTGCAGTACATTCAGTTGACCTACTAGATCTCCTGATTTGTAATTATGGGTCCCCATCATCCCCATAGCAGATCGCAAACCAACCTCCTGCACATGAATGTGCAGAGGAGGCAGGTTTAGAAGCGCTTATATAGCTGATGTGGGGCAAGAGCGCATGGCACCACATATTCCTAGGCACGCTAGCCTTTGTAACTTTTGCAGCTCATTTTTGGCACCACTATGCTTGACCTTCTGCCACCGCACCAAGGCCGCATATGAGATAATTGGCCTAATATTGGCAGTGTATGACCATGCAGCCATTTTGGGATTAATGCCCCATGTTTTTCCATAGAGCTGATTACTCGCCCAAATAGGCTTGAAATATTGTTTGTTTCTTGCCACCAATTAAGTCTGTTGTTGATGACTCTTTCCAGTAGTTTTCCCAAACAACATAAAAGGGATACATGTCTGATAGAGATTGTAGTTCTCTCTCCTTTCCTGGTTTCAAAAGAGGAATAACTTACGCAGTTTTGAAACTCTCGGAGCACATACCAGATATCATTAAAGTGTAACGTGATTTCTTTTAAATAGTTGTGTTGATAAATGCTGTTAACATATCTTTATAGATAAATTCTTCTCATGGTGTTGTGCTTTTGAGTTGAATAATTGTTATTTTGACTTTATCATGCTGTATGGGCACATTTAATTCATGTTGACAAAATAAGTGCAGGAGATCGATAGATAGGTATTGATTGGTCAACACTGTAGTGCCTGTATTAACAATATAAATATCACAACTTAACAAAACAAATATCATAAAAACTTATAAACTTTGTCTGAACCTTTGCAAGAAAGGCAGTTATTACATGCTGCTGTAAGTATGAAAATTAATAGATACGTAGTGCGCCACTGAAGAGGTTAAGTGTATGCACTCTTAGCATGAAACTAATCGTGTGTTATATTTTCAGGCTGGTGTCAAACGTTCACACACTTCGTGATATTCATCGTAGAGATGATGACGACAATAACACCTACAATGGGAACTCGACCCAACAAAAGTAAATTGGGACATTGCATGTCTCTGAATCTGTGATGAAAACTCAACTGTGATAAAACTAACTTTAATTTTCGTAGGTACTTACCAAAACCTCAAATTGTATAATTATTTCAAATTTTAATAATGTAAATATATATGAAAGATAAATGTGGTGTGTAAGTTTTTTACTTTAAATAAAACAACATTGTTTAGTTGTTAACAATTTTATTGTTGTTTAATCCTCCGAGTGTCCCACTGTCCTTTTCTTAATGTCTTACCGATTTTAGTCATTTTGTTGAGTTACTGAATAGCCTAAATCATAACAAATTTTAAAAAGCATGTAAACACCATGTTTAAATATCAATGTGATGCTAAAGACTAGTAATATAAGAAAGAAAATAGTAAATGGAATACTATTCACCAAAAAAGTTGAAACACAATAATTTGTTGAAATTTGTTTCCTACTGATATTCACTATGGGAACTAAGTTTCATAATGCTAAAAACAAAAATAGCTCTATTTTCCAAAATTTAATTCACTTTTCAAAAACATAAGGTTTATGGCAACTGCTTCTACAAACAAAATTAGGACAAAATCGAAACTATTTACACTAAATTTTTCCTCCAGTTTAATCGGGGCCTTCATTTTCACTCACTCTTCTCTGCCTCCCAAATTTTATGGGCCTACAAAAACGTTGAAGGTGAAGAAAGCATTCTCTGTATACACCAAAATTTATTATAGCCTGGGCACCGATACCGACTACTTGAAGATTTTTCATTTGTTTCGCACACTGCACATAGGCGCAAACGTTTTCCTGGAAGGTACGCTATGGAGTGATCACCTGTATAGGACCTGATAAAAGATATAGAGCTTCAAGGGACAGTTTTTCAAGAACATTGATTATAAAGCCTCTCCTGGGTCCGTGTTGTCTTTGTGGAGCACATAACTATTGAATAATTTCATGTCAAAAAAGTTTAAAAAAATCAATTCTACATTGACAGAACAACACCACCACCGCTAACCTGAAACCCAGTTTGTTGCTTACAGCTGAGTGACCCGAAAAAAATACCACAGCCTGCGAAATCATTGTTCTTTTGCACTAGTACTGTAATTCATGTTTACCAATTTGAACAAAAACTAACATTCTGCGTTGGTTACTAACTGATTAATCTGTGTTTAAAAAAGGGCGGCGTTATGTGCAGTGGGCTCCTCACTGTCAGTTGTCCCCAGACAAAGCTATATCCTTCCACCCTCTTGCTAGCTTCCATAAGTTGTCAGTGTGGTTGAGAAGGTTGTTTGGAATAAGGCGGTGAAATGACAGCATTATTTTAAAGAGTTTGTTTAAAGCATAACAATCAATTCCTCTGCTGGCCCGAACATACAACTAAACTAAATGAAGGGAAGCTGACCAACATTACTAATTTAGACTTGAACAGTTAGCCTGAAGCTGGCTCCTCTCCACTTTAAACTCTGAATTATTTTGTTGATGTGCAAGTCATATAGCACGACCACTATCAGTATGGATCCAGAATTATTATTACATAAGGTACCTGCCACAGTTAATTGTGACATTAACTTACATCACTGTTGTTTCAATTTTATGTAATAGATTTATAAAACATCACTGTTATTTTTTCTGTCATTCTTTTTTTCAAATATAATGTATTATTATATTATATTATTATTATTATTATTATATAATTTATTTACATACAAAATATGTTTATTTGTTTTTGTTTTCTAATAAAAAGGCAATTTTTTTTTTTTCAAATATGTTTTGTGTATTAAGAAACGCATCAATTTAAAAAATGCAACAGGAAAAAGAGCGTGCAAGATGATGAAAACTAAATGAGAATTTCCGAATGACCGGATCATTTTGGTGAATAAATCTTTTAAATAACCTGTTTTGCCCATCTCTAGTTTTTTTCTTTGTCGGTTTGGCTTTTTGTGTTTAAAGTAAACAAAAGGCTTTGCGTGTATAAGCATGAAGCCTTCTTGTGTGTATTTCTTTTTTTCTAAACTTTGCTTCAGTAACAACACTGTGTAAATATTTACTAAATTGATTCTTTTAGTTGTGGTAGCACTAATATTTTCAAAGTGAGTGGTCTCAACTTGTTGTCGTAGTGAATTGTGTAGTCTGTGACAACTCAACTTGTATTGAATATCTCACCCACTAAAAATCATCCAATCGCAATAAAACGAAAACTGCTGGAAAGGAAATGATTTAAACGTTAAATTTTGTATTTACACATTTTTCTAAAACGTATATTTATGTATGTAATCATCGTTTTAAAATATTAGTTTTCTGAAAAGCCAACGCCGCCCGAATAACTCACATGAAAAGACTCAACTTTGTCATTTCTTTGAATATCTCTACTGCTTGACCAGGATATTTTGACAATAATACCTTTGAATTCGTCAAGATTTTAACTTTCTAAAACTGCCATCCAATCAAAAGTCACTTGCATAATTCCAAAGCTATGGAATTGTCTGTAGACCTTTGCAATTGGACAGATTTCAACTAAAAAAAACAGAACATTTTGCATTCGAGATATCGCTTATAATTCAAATTATTTCAGTAGACTTTTTTATATCTATTTATAGACCAAAGTTCAGTCTTTCGTTTGTTGTAAAGCAAACTATATTTGACTGGTTAGATGTTATTCAAACAGCAGTTAAAAGTACAGACATGCGCAGAATTTATACTACCGCTTGAGATCGCAAAACAAGGCTGTTTTCATTGTCTTCCAGGGGCGGATACAGGATTTCATTTTGGGAGGGGTCATAAGAAGTTGAAAACAACATTACCAAGAATGTAACAACAACGGGTCTGGGGAATTAAAAGTTATGTATAAACTCTATGAAATAGTTTTTTAATGCATTTCTAGGCCATAAATATTTTCTTGAAAAAGCAAGAGTTTCTTGCAGATTAAAGAATAAAATAAACCATAATTATTGAAGAGTTAACAGTATCGGCACTAAAATCATAACTCTACAACACGATCATTAAATCCACTTTGTTTCACTAAATTTAAAACAACCTAACACAAGCTCTCGCTTATGTCAATACAGCGGCGTGCTCCGTAAAACAATTTTAGCTCAACAAATAGAGATTTTTTATTGTTATTGAATTTCAGCAAGCGACATCTACAGTGGCTTTAAGGTTAGCACATAGGTGTATAACATACAAAAATTAACAGGCAAGGAAATTTGTAACAGGTCCCGCTTCCTTGGGTTCGGCTCTCCTGCGTCCGACTCCTGAAGCGGCGTTTTCCCTGGTC
>JAGFPH010000062.1:658792-673758 GCA_018207615.1 Philaenus spumarius
GATATCAATAAATGTGTTTCATTTTATTTTTGTAGTTTTATTCACCGAACTTGTGGTTGGGGCTTCAGTGTTTCTTATTGTTTAAATTCACCACAGTACTCATTGAACATCTAATAATCATTATTAGCGAGAAATAATTTTTTTTTTTTTTTTGTAAAACAAAGAAACTCACCTAACAAATAATAACACCTGTACTAATAGCATGAAAACGAATTTTCATTAAAAGCAATAGCCATACTACAGCAATTGTTCAAGTAGAGTGTTTCTTGACAAGCTCCAAGACAGATATGTAAAACGCATTTGTTTTTGTTTCATTAGGAATTTCCAATATTTGTTGTTCAATCCAGCTTTTAGATCATTTAGATCTCTAGGCCTATATGTTTAGACCTTTATATTTAAATATCCCGGAAGAAAAAATCCAATGTGTGGCTATTTGATAGAACCCCTTGTACCAATCCATCTATTTGGGAAAGTTGCATTTAATTAATGTCTCACTTTATATTATTACAGGTGTTGTGGTAGCGATTTCACAAATTAGTGTAATTTAAGAAAAATAATGTATTACATAAATTTGAGGAGAAAACTAAATTTCTCACATTTTGTCATTTACTGATAGCGGAAAGCATGGATAATATCATTAAGAAACGTCTTTGAGGAGAGCTATAATGTCTGACTGGATCGTCCTTTTGCACAATAATTGTGTTCTACTATCAAAGAACTTTAAAATGAGGTAAACTCGACCTAGGCTTACATTAAAAAAATTCAAGACTCCTTGATGTCAAACTATTGGTTATAGTAACAAATAAATAACGGTAAAGTTTCATTACGTTTTGCTTAATAGTTTTAGAATTATTAAATATATTCCAGACTTTTGCCCAACCCTGTATATTTAAGAAATAATGATACAATACATTATGTGTTGCATTGTATATTCACTTTAGAAATTTACTTTAATTAACAGAGAAATCACAATTAATTTATAACTGTAAGAGTGTACATACTGTTGTTGTACAGCTGTTGCTGTTAATACTGTAGGCAAGGGTGGATTAAGACATGGGAAGGTAGGATTTGATACTGCTGCCTTCTAAAAATTACAATTATTTTAACTTTATCTCATACCGTACTCAGATTTAGGCATTGTTTTATTGTGTGTTTAAATACTAAGGGGCAGTTTAAATCCAGATAAACAAAATAATTTGATTTTATTAATTTGTTTTGTTCTTATTTTAAATAAATACTTTGTTTTAATTCCATGATAGTAGCCCAAGGATTACTAAAATTTAATTTTGGTATAATATACATCTACTAATCCCTTCTAGTTAGTTAAGCCAATATCTGGTAAATGACAGATGCAGCTGCTCTTTGCTTACGTACTTCATTCATTACTCTATGCCTTATAACAATAATCATGCAAACATTTTTGAATCTATGACATAGCACAATAACGTAGTTGATTGTCCAGTTATAATATTTGTTTACATCATTTCTAGTACTTTTATAACCAGTGTTTATTAAAATTAGTTAAAATCTGTGTAACTAATCTGACAGATTATCACACCTGATGGAGGGTTAAACAAATTGTGTGATAAAATAAAGTTGTTCTTTTAAACCATCATTTGAATAATTGAAATAAATTAGAACTATATTGTTGCTGACTTCGTTGTAGATCGTTTTATTGTAAACATTTCTTCCTGAAATTGTACCAATATATGTTTTAACGTTTTAGCCACTACGCAAAATATGCACCGACACTATCCTTTCCTAAAATGTGTATACGTTTTTCCAATTAAATCAATTATTGAAAGAATTCTGTAATAGGTGGGGTCGTATATGATTTTGCCGACTAGTTTTTAGATTTTTGTTGCAGTTCAGCCAGCCAAACGTACCTCGTGTTCTCCGTCAAGGCTATTTAACCTATTTTGTTCTTGGATATCTTGATCAGTTTTGGCCCTGGCCTTGGCAAGCTTCTCGCACAGTTCTGCTGACCTCATTGTCTTCCACTTAAAAAAGCAAACAAATAAAAATTACAATAATATCGTAACAAGGTCATATCGGATTTATTAGATTAATCATAAAAATAATACTAAATTTAAACATGTTTACTATAAATAAAATGAACTAAATTGATTAAAAATTTTAATTTTAACTTATAAAATGTTGAAACAACGGATTCGTTGCACTTTTGATTATTAAACGTATATATGTGAGAATTAGTGTATTGTTATTATTTAAAAAAAATATTAATATATTGATTATGGAATCAAGATTGATTATCTTATGTTATTGAGTCCGAGTAGTAGGTCAAAGACTTAAAGACTAGTAGGTCAAAGGTCAAGACTAGGTCAAGGAATCAAATAAATAAAATTTGGCTATTTTCTTTCCGAAATTGATAGTCTGCAAATATGTTTTTGAAACTCCGTGTGCTGTGCTTATTACAAACTGTTCTTGTTCTTACATATTTTAAAACAATATTTGAAACCAATCGATTTGAAAAAAAATGATCTATTGCTTCCGGTATCAATCAATATTTTCATGTTAGTTTTAGTATCAACAATATAAGGTAGGTTAAATCATTTATGTGCATAATGGAAAATTTATTTTTAATGTAGTGAGTCAAAAAAAATTATTCAGTGTGTTTATATTCTTGGGTGAATCCAAATTCATTGTCTTCCTTAATAGAGTTATTTACAGCATTGTATTTGTTTTGTATCTTTATAATTTTCCATGAAGTTATAACCGATTCCAGTTTGTTCCGATCGCGAATTGTTCGGCATTAGTTCGGCGATCAGATACATTGAATCACTTTCCTTTTTTTCATCAATCGGCGTTCTTGTTATTTGATATAATTTATTTTGTCTGATTGTGTTTCCGGTTTGATGAGTGGATAAGCACAATGATGTAAGTTGATAAGTTTGACTCTTTTTAGGTGTAGTGTTGTTGTGTACAAAGTTTTGAATATTAAATTGGTTAAATTTGTTAGGGTTGTTTTGCTATAATTTTTTGTAATATTCTGAAAGGTTCGATTATTAGTCATAGGTTTACGAATTGGTAAGTACTGGGCTCTAGGTGATGCATTTTGCTGATTAGTTTGACGAAAGAGTTTTTTATTTTTTAATTATTCAGTCATTATTGAGCATGTTAGGTGTGCTGGTTTTTTGTCAGCATCAAGGACCCAAGCGGTTCCTGAAGTCCCCTCAACACTCTTAATGTTCAATTTTGGATGTACGTACAATATATTGTACATTGGAATAGATTTGACAACGGGTTCTTTATTGTCAAAGTAAAGCTATTTGCAAATTTCTGGATTCTTTAGTAGAAGTTGAAGGGATATTTATTACTTTCCAGATTTAATTCCACAATTTCTAAGTTTAAAGTGAAACAATCTCTCCTATCTAAATAGCTAGTTGACTGGTTGCAATAGAACTTACTACAATATCTAAGGCTTGTTGTTTTACTTTGGCAAGTATGATTGAAAGCAAATATTCATTTTTAAAATCATCTGGTCTTTGGACTACAACAAATTTATTAGTAACTGCTTTATCACATATTGAAATAAATATATTGAGCATCACAGGTTCGCCACTATATTCTGGAATCATGTCTAAGGACTCTTTTTTTAAATTTAGGGGTAGCCATTGTTATTAATTTATATAAATTATGGAAAAAAGAAACAATTAATATATTACAATACAATAATACAAAATTAGATCTTTGAATAGTTTAATATATAAAATAAGGTTAATCATTAAGCCTATCTAAATATTACTTTCATTCTCAATATTTCAATTTCAGAAAAAATTGGATTTTATACAATTCAGATTACTTAATATTAGGCCCTACTATACAATTTACTTTCAGTGAAATCCAAAATATTTTGCTTATTACATTATGGTGTAACAATATTAATATTATAACTTATTTTGCACAATACCTTTCTTCTTCGTTGTTGGATATCTGAAGATGTTTACTCTGTTACCGGGAAACTATTGTTTTTTTATCTAAATTTGTATGAACTATAGAACATGAATTTTTCAAAAGAACTGTTACATTTAAATGTGAAGGTTAGGCCTATAGTAGTTTTAAATAAAGTAGAGGCGAGGCTAATACACTTTTTAAGTATCACTACGTTTAGTCAATATGTTTAAGTTGTAATAATAACCCAGTCTATGGGTAACCTGAGAGGAGACCATTAAATGGCTTGCATTAAATTGAGGTAAAAGATTTTTTCTAGGATTGTTAGGTATTGTAAGAGTAGTCTGAAACGACGACTCACTGGATGATATACAATTAAGTTTGACCAGTGAATTTTATAAGGAATTGTATCTACTTTAACTTTGATTAGAGTTAAATTTTCTGTAGCACTTGTAGTTTTTCAGTTAAAAGCAGAAAACCGAAAAAGCCGAAACTTTGAGGTTTTTCCCTTGCTAAAAGTTTTCCCCAAGGCTTTCAAGGTCGCAAACTTAGTTTCAGACTACTCTTACAATACCTAACAATCCTAGGGGAAAAATCTTTCACCCCCAGTTAATAGAAGCTGGAATGTATCTATATATTGTATAGATACAAAAAGCTATAAATAACGGGAGCTTTTGTTTGTTTCATCTAAATTTGCATGAACTATATATGGGACATGGGTTTTTCATAAAAACTGATACATTTAATTATAAAAGTTAGGCATATAGTAGTTTTAAATTAGGTAGAGGGGCTCCTCAATTAACCCTGAAGTAGGCACACCTTATTCATAACAGTAGTGGGTGCGCGGGGAGTAAAAACACCCTAGTGAAAAAACTTTAAAAATAAAGGTAAAATTTGTTTACAAGTTAAATGCATCTAACAGTCTCCTTTTACATATTTTACAGTTAACTTTTTTACAGTTTGTAATTATTTGGTAGAAGTTTGCTCTTTTTGTACAATCTTCTAAATCATGCTACAAATTTCATTAAAAACAAACCGTATTTATAATGAACATTGTAAACTTCGTTTGAGCAAAAAATGAGGAATCAAATCATTTTCCTATTGCAATAAGCTTCAACCTTGCAGCCCCTTCCCTTTTTTTGGATATTTTACTGACAATATTAAAAATGGCAGAGTGTTAAACTCAGCCCAGAAGTCTTTGAAGCGACTGTACTGCTGATAAAACGCATAAAACAACAAGTCAAGTAGATGAGTCATAAAATTCTAGGAAGTTACTGAGCAGGACGACAGGGTTGCCACAAAACTTACCTACCTGAGGGTTAAAATACACCCCTCGCGCCCACTTAAACCCTTTGTTAATAGTTGAAACTGACGAATATTTTATTGGTTAAGTTCCTTGAGAAATTCATAATGACTGCGTCAGTTACATACTTGGTTCAAGGGAGTTTCTTTTAAAAAAGACCATCTTATTTGTTTATGTTTCGCAATAACTTTTTATTTACTTTAAACTTACAAAAAATGGTAAGTATTAATTAATTAATAGTTACAGCAAATGAAATTGATTTGCACAGGGAGAAATCTTGTCTAACTCTGAGAAAACAAAGCTTGTCCCCTAATACAACAGATATAATGACGCATATTCCAATTGCTTCATTATTATTGAATGCTAAAAATTAATTCAATGCACAATAAATTGTGTAGGCCTATGACTATACTGTGCACTATAAATCGTACCATTGCAATAGTAACTAATGAGCAATATTCTTTGGTACTCACACATCTTTGGATGCATTCAGTGGAGTAGGAAAACAGTGTCTGACTACATCTATTAGATCCAGGGGCAAGTACATTGTGAAATAGAAACGCAGTCATGAGCATTACCAAAGTATCTACTCCTATATTCAAATACAGACTAAAGTAGATACAAAGATGTTTAGCGCATGTCGAGAGTACATTTGTAGCAGAACGTAGTTGTAGTAAAACGTAGGGTGGGCAAAACCAGTATCAATTCGGCTTGACAATACAAACATTCGCTATGGTTCTAGTGCAACTACTACACTTGCCCATACTCAACTTGCTTCAAAGCCTTCAAGTAGTGGATCATGATAGGAAATGTACCTTCTGCTTTGACTGTGTAATTGATATAGAAAAGAACTTATTCCGAAGAATCTGATTCATACATAGTTTTAAACTATGCGTGTACTTCCGCAAAGATTTGGAGCATAAACATATTTAATGTACATTTTATGAGAAATTAAATTAAATAATTTAAGATACACAAAAAAAAAGTTGTTTCTATATTTGTACTGATTAACGGCATGACGGTGGACTTACCCCTGACTCGTTACGTTGTATCAGAAGCTGTGAGAATAACCTCTTGCCTTCCTCTTTCCCACAAAGTTGTTCTATCTGAATTTTGCTAAGGCCGAACATTTCCTCACCGTTCATCCATTTCAATTGATTAGCTGTCCTATAACAAAAATTATATAAATTATCAAACATAATGATAACCAAAGTGAGCTTTTGCTAGATACTCAACATGTCAGGTCGGTGGCAATATTCTACTGTTTGAAGTTTTTGTTTGACATGTTACTTCCATCCTTCGTTAGTCCTATGTAATGGCAGAGGGAAGGGTGATGGTATAGTTATAATGTATTGAAATTTTCTTATGAGATTAAATGGCAGTTTAAATAACTGTCAGGATTTTTTTAAATTAATTAATTTTTGAATTGGCTAAAGTAAAATATGTAAAAATTAGAAGATCATCTTACTTACTTAATCTTAAGACTTACTAAATCTTATGTGAAATTAGAATCAAAAGTGTTGGTGCCAAAAGGGCTACATAAGGGATCCGCACAGCGGCCCGCAAATTTATTAATATTTTTTATTAATTATTGCTCGTCACGAATTGCTCATGTCTTGATAGCAATTTTAGTCACCATTATACATCGTTAGTACAGTAATTTCAAGTATGGATCAGTCTTCATGTTAAAATATCTGGATTAAGTTGTCAAGGAGTTTACTTGCAACATCACTAGTTGTGCAATGCTTAAGTACTCGAAATTCGTCTAAATTGAAATCAGCCTTGATAATATGCACTATTGTCAAGAAAACAAGTATAGACAAAATTCATTCTACATTTTTAGTGACATAAAAGTTTAGAGCGGATTTATGGAAACTAATGGACATCCTACTGGCATGAAGAGTTAGACTACTAGACGAAATCAAACAACACCCGATTCCAGCTATACCACCCAACCTACAGGATTCTCACAGCACCAGGATACAACTCGCAGCCTTCAGGAAACAGCAGCTATACAGCTATAACTGAGCCCGACACACCAGCAGCATTCTACCAGACTACACAAGCGAAGCTACCATCAAACTTGCTACAACAACAGAAGTCAGCTGTAATATCGTTTGAGTCCAGGGTCGCTGTAAAAAGGTATGTCAAGCGAAAATACGTTGTCCCCCTTTTTAAAAATTGTTTGAGTTAAATTCTTAAATTGATTATTAATAACTAGCTTGAGATATAGCAATTTTGGTCAGGTTTTTTGTGTCCTTTTTAATAACAATAATAATTAATAAATTCTTAAATTCAATATAAATTTAATATTTAAATAATGAGATTAATTGAATATTTCATATAAATGTAATAAGAAAAATAACTTGAAAAGTATTGGTATAACATATAATTGGTTCTCCATACGTAAATATAAGAAGAAACCATTGTTTTAAGAGTGTCAATTGCAATATTTTATAAATTGTATTTGGGAAGAAACCCAAAAATTGAAATTAATTTTGTTTTATTTTTGAATAAATTCATTGTTTATACCATTACAACTTAATAATTTGCTTACCCAGTTATGTTGAATATCATGTCATGATAGTTTCCATGTTATAGTGTAAGAAAGGTGTTTAGTTATTGAATTTCACAAGCACAATTAAAAATAATTTACAAGGTCATTTCCAGAGTACTCACAGCTAAGAGGTGTATCAGCATTTATTCACAATTAAATTTCATTGAGCTGAGCGTGGTAACTATTAAATTAAATAAAACTGGTAAATTAAACAACTGGAAGCTTTTGATTAAAAGATATATAGTCAGGATATTTAGAAGCCTAAATATTCAGCAGCAAGTTTTATCCCCTAGGTCAGACAAAATAGAGTACCTAATTCTTCCAGTATGACTTATTACTTATTGCTTAACTTATTGCTCTGAAAGGACATGCGACAATTAACAAATTGCATCTCAAATACAAAGTTACTAGTAGCTAGTGTCGTTGGCAAAAAAGCTCCCGAACATATAGCTTGTGTCGTTACAATATATTTAATTTATATACATTGACATTCTTGCAAATTTATATCCGTACATATAAATAAAATTAAAGTGTCTGCCTGTGACTTCAAAATATAAGCTTCTTTCTAAGATCATAAGGTTATTCACACATTACAAAAAAAATAAACACACATTTATAAATTTTTTGTCTGTATGTCTGTCTATTTGTTTGGCCAGGCTAATTTCCGGAATGGCTGAACCGATTTTGATGAAACTTTCATTAACATGTAGAGAACTTTTCAGAGAATATTTTAGGCTACTTTTCATTCTAAAAAAATTTTTAATTCCAGTAAAATTTTTGTTTAAATTTAAGAATTATGGACAAAATTATTGATTTTGTGGACTTATGTTGGGTATTTATATAAGCTGAAGTAGATTTGAGGACTTGTTTTACAATAACTGAGGGTGTAGCTCAGATGATAGAGCATTCACTTAGCATGTGAGAGGTACCGGGACTGATGCCCGGCACCTCCAGAATTTGTTCTCCATTTTTGTTTTATGAACTAGACAACATAAATTGTTATTGATCTATGATTTTTTACAAGATACGAGTATTCTATTATAGTTTTAATTAATTATTGTATTCATATAACCTCACACCTTGACTAATCCTTAGTCAGCTTTCAAATCATAATAAATATTGTAATCACATTCTGCCAGTGACCACATTCTAAAATTTGTTTGTCATTTTTGTTTTATGAACTTGTCAACACAAAATGTTATTGATCTATGATTTTTTACAAGATTCTATTATAGTTTTAATTAATTATTATATTCGTATAACCTCACACCTTGACTAATTCTTAATTACCTTTCAAATCATAATAAATATTGTAGTCACATTCTGCCAGTGCTTTATACACGTATAAATTAATTATACTTCCATATTAAGTTTAATTATAAAAAAAAATTAAGAACATTGCAATGTTTATTGCATATTTCAATGTGTTATTATTAGCATTTTCTCCGCATTTTTAGATGATAAAAAAAAATAAGTGAAACTAAGTTATAATTAATTGGTAAACGTACTTAAACTATCAAATTAAATGTATTTAGCTTTAACATATCAAATGTAACCGTATTGTGTAAGATATTTTATAAGAAAATATACTTTCATGTAAACGATTTACAATTTAATATAATATGTACTGTATTACATAATATTTCAATGCATCTATAGGCTACATATAAATAAAATTGAAGTGTCTGTCTGTGATTTCAAAATTCATACTTTTTTTAAGCTCATATGGTTATTCACACTTTACCAAAACCTAAATATGCATTAAAATTTTTTTTCCATCTGTCTGTCTTATTGTGTGTCTGCTTGATTGTTTGCCCGGCCTAATCTCCAGAATAGCAGAACAAATTTTGACGAAACTTTCATTTGCATGTAAAGGACTTTTCAGAGATTATCTAGGCAACTTTTTATCCTAGAAATATTATTTAGGGTTCCTATTTAAAAATTGAAAAAATGTAAAAATTAGGGGTTTTGTGAACGGATGTGACACATGACCATTATAAATAAAACAACAGATTTGGATCAAAAGCTTAACACTTTGACAAGAACGTCTGTGTTTTAATTTACTGCATACGCTGATTTAACCATTAAATATATATCAAAACAGTATAGAAATAATGTAAAATGTACTCATAAATGTTAAATACACATCAAAACCTGATTTGTAATTTGCATGTTTGTTCGGAAGTTATGAGGAAGAAACTGAGATGGTGGAAAACGGGATTTTAACGTTTATTGGGGCATAGCTAATAACTTACGTAGGCCTAAAAGGGATATATAGATCTAGTTTGGGCCATGGAACTCGGATCTAAAATCATGTTTTTCTTTTAATTGTGTGTAATGGTAAGGCACAATATTTACACGATAGTTATTTTATTTATTTAATGACATTTGCGAGCGAAGCCGCAGGTACCAGCTAGATTTAGACAGTAAGATTATAAGTACAATAAGATTTAGACTGTTTATAGGTAGGCACTAATGTCAAATACACCTATGAGTTGATTTGATACAACATGTTTTATTTCCAGCATTTTCAAGGAAATGTTTACCAATAAAAGTTAACAAAGAAGCATAACATCATCGAAGTAAATCAATTTAAAGTAAATAGTAATCGTCTTCCTTTTTTGGTTGTAAACTCATCAATAACTCAATCAAGATTTTCAAGTAACTTCTGACTTATTTCTCTTTCTATGGAAATAACTGCGAGATTGCTAAGCCTATAACTTGACATGGTGGCCAGAGAAGATAAGGCTTAATTTTTCTTATTGTGGAGAAACTTCGTTCAGCTGTTTCTATGATCACTGGAACTGCTAGCAATAATAGCTAGTAGGGGCTTCAGTTCTTTGAATGAGTGTCCCATGCTAGCAATCTCCCCATAAACATCAAAAGAATCTTTGCATTAATATAAGTCATTGTCTCTTCATTTCTCCCATACCACCTGCCAGCATTGCTCAAAACCTCTGCGTTAATGACGTTCTTATTAGTTTTTGGGACACAAATTGAAATTTAACATATTAAGTCGATATTACCTTGATGTATATATAGTCGGTGGAATCATATTTTTGAATTTGTAAAATTTATTCAATGGTTTTTTCTTGTAAAACTGAAAATAAATAAATGGCCCACCCACTAGAGCTTCCATTGATTATTTTTTTTACGATATGAGGTTGTACAACAGATACACACTTTTAGATTCTCATTTGCAAGTGAAAGTGTTTTAGTGACGTACACGTTTATTCCCGATCGTATTAAACTGTACAAGGGAAAGGGTTTGGGAACTTTTAGATTGGATTTCACTTTCCATGATGAAATATTATGAGACATAAGAATACAGCATGCCTACCTCTCGGAAAACGCTTTCTGTTGAAGCCACTGTTGGACATCTTTAGGAGATGATTTAGAGTTAATGTAAACAAGCGGTGTACGCAAGAACTCCAAGCTGGGTTTTTTTTTAAACACCGTAAGTACTTCCTGTAGCTCTAGTCTTACCAGTTCTGCATCTGTCATTTCACCTGCAATCAAAAATTTACATTTTTAAAAACATTCTTGAACAGTAAAAATTATAACCATTAAATAATAATTGGCATGCAGGTTTTAAACAAATAATACTCTAGATGCTGGTTTACCTTCCATGTTTTGGATGATATTTTTTTCTTTCGTGTTTTGTCTCTTTCAGTGGGTATACCAATATAAATGACTTTTTAACACACTTTTTTCAGTTCTTGGCGGACCTGCCCTAAATTGAGATATGCACACTTTATAGTTGTAAAGTCACTCTTTGATCAAATTAAAACCTGATTTTAATGATGTATAGATAGAACAACTAATTGTGTCACAGCTTCTAGTTGTACCATTTCAAAACAGAACACTGCAGCTGGACTTTTGACATCCTAGTGTCATCCCATCTGTTGTGTTCATTAATTTTGCGACTAATTTCCTTATCAAAACTCAACTTGTGTTAGATGTTTGAAAAAAGTGATTTAAATTTTCAATAAGGCCAATCTCTTTCTATTGGTAAACTCTCCGAAAAGCTGTTCATTATCTGTAAATTAACTTTCTGAAACTCAAATATCACATGACACCCTGTCTTACCTCAATTCCCAAAACTATATCCCGACTAATTGCAATAGTAAATTTCTTTTCCGAATTCATTCCCCATTTCCCAGGATATGCTGCACCTCTAACAGTCAGGCGTTAAAAGTAAAAATTTTCTTTTGGAAAGAGGAACAAGAGAATGATTTCACACAACCTCCACCATTGCACAACCTTCTGTTACTTTGTATGGCAAATAATGTTCATGTATAAAAAAAACACAAGTTTAGTAGGAAAAGCGCATTTTTAGATTATTCTTTGTCTTTTTGTGAATCATACTTAATAATTTTGTTCTTATAATTGTAATAACCATTTTTCTTATAACAGCTATGGTATACCTCGGGCCTGGGCATGAAACTTCCATTCTGCAAAACGCCCCGAAAGTAGCACATCGTTGAACAATTTGTTATTGTATAAAACTGATGTAGTTGTTTATAAATTTCTAACATTTAAAAAAAATAATTTTAGAAGAATTGAATTTTTGAAGTTAAATATTATTTTAAAAGCAACAACACCTACATTTATCTCTCATGCTAAAATATGCAACTTCTTCCTATGCATACGGTTACTTACCCTCGGATGATTTCTCGGAATTTCTGGGAGAGTTGGTTATTATTTTTGGAGATAAGTCTTTTTGAAACACATCATCTTCTACTGAATCTTCCGAATCTATAACAAACAAAACCCACATTACTTAGTTTGAAACTGAAACACTGTATTTTTTTAAAACAATATTCGAAAAAATCAAACAAGTTAGCAGCCTGGAGCGCTGCTCTTAGTGTCATATCTAAAACATGTTAAGTCCTGCAATGCAATAAGTCTCCACAAGGAAATCAGCTGCATCCCCAAAAAGAATTATATATTTTAAACTTATTTCTTTAAAATTAAAATATCAACAAATTTTACTTGAAAACAATTTAGGTCGATTCGATATCGAATAGGGTACTTACAATTTGTTTAGTTTGATCTTTTGAAATGAGTTGTGCATTAGTTAGTTATCCACCATTTTTCAGCCATTCCCAACTCTGAGATTACTTTATATAAAATGCAGAGACGAATAAAAAAAAGTTGAGCCTAAGCAACCCCTAAGCCCAACCCATCCCTTTCTAATGTCATAAAGGTGTACTGAGCCTTCGGCAACTTGTTCATGTTGCAGTCATATTGAGTCCTTGCCAACCCGTTCCTTAGAGGGATATTGAGCCCTTGGAAATCCTTTCCTGTCGCAGAGGCATATTGACCCAGCGAAATTCAGTTCTTCTGGACTATAAGGGTGGTAAGCTCATATAGATGCTTCATTCCATACCAACCATCAAGATAACATTAAGTTAATGCAAGGGTATATTCCAAACAGTAAAGTGTTGTAGTAGCAACAATGATGTCATTTTGGTAACCAGTCACAATCAGTGATTTAAAAATGAATATATTGTAAATTCTTAAAGTTGTTAATAAATGTGTACAACTGAACTCAGTTAATTATAACTTTACAGAGTACTTATTATGTGTTTCACAATTTCTACTATTGTTATAAATTAATATAACCACAACTTACCGTCATCAATCGTCGTGCAGAGTATTCAAGGAAATGCCTTTGAAAAGAAAAGTGTTTTAAATGGTAATAGATCCGCCACAATTTTAGGAACATGGTCACATGCTTGATTTTATTGGATTTTCTTTTGTGTTTATTTCAATATTTTTTGAATTGTCAGCTTAAAGAAACCTTGAAATGTGTTAATAAGAAGAACACTACAGTGAGAAAGTTATTATTGCAGATAATATTTCTTCTAGTACCTGAAATTGAAACAATAAGTCTCTTTGTGAATTTATTGTCCTGAAAGAAAGGTCCTTCAGATTGTGTTTAAGATATGGCTCCTATATCAAAACGTATTAGTTCCAGCCAGGCCCGGATTAGCTTCTATTTACGCCCTAGGCCAAAGTTCTAAATTACGCCCCTTTCCGGGAGTCTAGGAGTGTGGAATTTTTGTTGCATACTTAACTGTAAAACTCATGTTTTAGAGCTTCTCTGGGAGCTATTTGAGCTATTAACACAGTTTTATTTTTAGCCCTTTTGAACGAATGTTTAACTATTTTCGAAGAAAAATTTATATCAATCATGCAATAACAGCGATTGAAATGCCAAAATGTATGAAAAGCCAATACTTGTAATTTGTGGTAAGCAGATATTGACTATTGACTAAAAAGAAAGCGTGTTGAAAAATAAAACACACTATACTAAATAAACAACACTGTCTATGTATTTACTAATGACAATCAACATATGTACATAGTTTCACAATTTATTATTTCTGGCTTTGGCCCCGGCAATGATTGAATTGTGCTAGTGAAATCCAATGTTTTTATTACGTCATTTTCAATGCTAAGGAGAGCGAGAGCGTTTAGTAATTAGTGGCAGGTACGTTGCTACAACAAATTATAGGGGGGGGAGGGGCAAAATCTAAAATTTTCCAACAATTTTGACCATATTTCCCAACTTTTGTGTGGGGATTCCAAATGCGCAGAGGGGGGCTCTGGGTTATGTTGTGTGTAATAAATCCCAGTGGAGATGGGCCCTGGAGGGTCACCCTCAGATTTTTTTAAAAGTAGACTTCTTTTAAGTACTACAGGTGCTATATATTGAGTACTTTAAGAATTTTAAACATGTTTATCAAATTATTGAAAAACATTCCCCACCATTTTCTTTCCCCCAATATTTGCCGCAAACTTAAAAATTTCCCCATTTTTAGAAAAAACCAATCTGGCGACACTGGTCTGGCAGTCTGGAGCAGTATATGACATGTCAGTGACAGTCAATGTTGCCCATGTCCCAGGACATCATTTAAAAGAAGACAATGTATTTATTTGGTACAGAAATATTTGAATTTGTCCAACATTTTTGGATTGGAAATTATAACTTGCCTGTTAATTGTGAATGTTGGTAATTAACAACAAAAACTTTCAAAACCCAAACCCAAAGTTGGAGTTTTTGCATGCAATTTAATAAAAAAATCTAAATTTTAACTTTTTTCAAAATCTCAAATTTCCCAACTTTTTGGATTTTAAGATTATTGGGAGGGGGGGCGATGCCCCTGACTAGTGGTGTGAGAGCGG
>JAGFPH010000062.1:677746-694495 GCA_018207615.1 Philaenus spumarius
AATTTTAATATATTAACAATTTTTATAAAATTATAATTATTCGGACCGTGAATGTATGGTACAATATAGTGAAAGAACAAGCAATAGCACTAGAAATTACAAATGAATGACAAGACAGATACAGTAGATTAGCGATGGTGTTGTCAGCGCTCCGGTTCACAAAACAATCAAACCAACTCGTCACTATCGGTGTTTTCACCTATGAGTGGGCGTAGTCGACTTCAACTCCCGTAATGCGTTGTGCATGGGTTTTGCCAGTCTATAGAATTCCTTGGTCGCTGGACCAACCCAGGTAACAGGTAAACTTATGGCAAGCCTTGCCCTTCGTTTGCCAGGAAAAACCTTTTCAAAAGAATGTGCTAAAAACTTGAGGAAAACAATCCTCGGATAATTTGCCATAGACAAATTTGTGGATAACTTGCCGGTACTAAATTTGAGGTAAGTGTGCAAACAGTTTCTCTCGGAACAGGGAGAAAAGTTCCACGGCGTACGTTTTACCGCGGCGCAGCGCTAGTATAGCGTTAGTGTACTTGCGATAGACAGTTTCGCAATAAAGTAGTTCCTTTAAATTTAGTTTATCTTTGTTGTTATAGATACATATAAATGACTTTTAATTTTTTTTTTATAGAATTGAATATATTTTTTAACAAATAGAGTTTGCTTGGTTATTTACAAACTGCTTGAACAAGTAAAGCTAACACCAGTCAGCTTTATTGGCTTACGTCAGCTGCTTCCCCTATATATTCTTCCGCGACTATGCGAGAGGGGTGGTAAAGACGAGTCGAGTGCTTTTTGCTTCGCCATTTTGTTGTGGACGATCTAGCTTGAGAAAAGGAGTTATTCTAGTGATTTTTGAGAACATGTTTAGCAGTTCCTAGTTAGTAGATTTTATAATTGTATTTCCTGAATTGGATCAGGTAAGCACGTTTTTATTTTGTTAATAGTTACTTATTAATTAAGGTCAGCCATAAGTAGGTAAAAACATTTCATAACTTCAAGAAGGACATCCGTGTACGACTGAATAAGTTATCTCATTCATAGATGACAAAATATTTCATTTGCTATTTGTAAAGTCCGTGTTAGCTCTTAGAAAGACATACCTTGGGCCAATTTTAATTTGAAAATTATTCAAGCATGCTCGATCCCTGTAAAATCAAGCCTTTATCTAGGCCTACATTAACTTATATAGGGGCCTAGGCCTAGGTTAGGTGAGGGTGTGTAGGTTACTTTATAAGATCAAATAGTGTTTTCTATTCAACTTATTTGTTTCAACAGTAAGACCACTGACTTTTTCTTTAATGGAAAACCAATACTCAAATATTTAAATAACTAAATTCAGATTTTGATATATAAGATGCATGGCACAGAACAGGAGATGATGAAAGTTATATAGGCCCTAGGATGCTAAACAAATCAAATCAAATATTTTGTAATCGCCATTTAACTCAAGGAGTGGCGCTACCAATTTTTTGTATGTGCTTGTGGAGTGGACACTAATCTTGGCAAATTTGCAAGGATTAAAAAAAAATTGTGTAAAATCAGTAGCCTAAGTAGAGTAAATAAACTATTGAACCTTAGGCCTTAAATTAATTTTGTTTGTAATAGTCAGGAGAATTCAAAAACGATAATAATCATTTTTAGAAAAGACATTTTTAGCGAATTTCCCCTATAGGGAAGAAGCTATTACCATAGATCTCCTGGTAAGACCTAAGCCCGTGACCATCATAACTTTTCATTTTGAGGTCCCCTGATGCCAAAAATACTATTCATTTATTTATAGATTTATATATATATATCTATATATGTGATGCGGGAAGTGAAAAGGGACCACTTGTCGCTGAAGTAAATTTTACACTACCGGTACGGGCGTTTCAGTCGAATAAGGTCAAAAATATCGATTTTTAGGTTACGATTGAATACGATACTTCAATCTTTCCTGTACAAGTTTATTCGGTTATTTTAACGATTAGAGTCCGAAAAATATTAAAAAATTATCGATTTAGTAACCTATAGGCCTATGTCATGCATACGAAAAGGGACCACTTGTCGCTTACTTAAGTTATATGGGAAATAACATGTGCAGCGACAAGTGGTCCCATTTCTCAAATGCACAAGGCCGTACTGAGGTAGGTCAGTGGCATCGGAAAAATAGCCTTTCCTGACATCTATCGGCAGATTGGTGAATCACTACGAGTTTCTTATTGTAAAAGAACATTGTCTGGTTCTAAAAATATAAGTCTCGTCGTATGTAGCCTATTTCACTTCCATTGCTCTGTTATTCTGCTCGCGACTTGTGGTCCCTTTTATAACTTACAAATTTCACTCTATAAATGCTTAATTTTAACAATGAAAATACAAATTTATCATATTATATTTTATAGTTTAGATTTAAACAGGAACTTTTTAGCTTTATTTTGGTATGTATATTACCGGTATTTATTTCTTAAGTGTTAGAAATAACAATCCTGCGAATGTTTAAAGTTTTGGTCCGAGGTTTCTCTAAACTCGCATTTTGATTAGACAAAATTCAAATACCAAATAACTAACATAAAAAATTCATAGAACCATTTATTTTATATCAAATTATTCGTTATTTAAAGCTGAATTTCAAAATGCTAATAACGCAAAATCAGAAAATCGTGACAAGTGGTCCCTTATCACTTTCCGCATCACATATCTATATATCTATATGTCTGTCAGCACGATAGCGGTCGCAAAAATGATCCGATCTTTATGAAATTTGGTACAGACGTGTTAAGTGGTAATCACTCAGACGAGTTCGAAAACCATGTGTAAATTGTTGTTGTTTATGTCCTACAGATGCTGTGAGACGACGTCATAAGGAAGTGACAAATGACGTAATCAAAAATACGATGAAACACTGGCTTCAACAAGCCACACCCAGGATACAAAAAAGGTAAATAATATTTAGACCCTGTTTTTTCTGTAAAAAAATATGTTTTCTGCAGAAATAGTTTTTAAAAATTTACCAAGACTTGAAATTTAATGTAATTATTACTTGGAATATAGATTCTACAGTATGAAGGACATATTTTTTAACATCCGAGTCGTACAATATTTTTTTTAAAACATAACTAGCAGCTTGCGTTACTTTGTGACTTAAATAACAAAAAAATTAAATTTTAAGGGATTTTTTTAACCTTTTAATTTTTAAGAGGGATATAAAAGAAATGCTAATGTTGCATTCTGTGGTAAAACTTTAGAACCATATTAAATCATGACCATCTGTTTTGATATATACAAATGTGAACTTTATAAATAGTAAAGATGATTGGAAACAGAATTCAGCACAAACTCTAGAATTTTAAAAGCCTCTAGGATGAAGGCCTTTCACGGGATATCATCCACACCCATAAAAGGTACACCTGGGGTATATAAGCTTTAATTTGATACCAAATACATCAAGAAAAATAAATATTTAGGAGTCGATATGCCATGATAAGATAAGATTTATTCAGCCAGTCAATATTTCAAACAAATACAATGGCACGTCAAATGCAAATACACATGTCAAGTTATATTAATCAAAGTCCAATGAAGTCCATGCAAAAAATCAAGAAATTCTCTTAATAATGTAAATAATATTTTGGTAAACAACACCATATTTATATTTATTTATTAAATTACCTTTATTTTTCTAATACATTTACGTAAAGTTGGTAAACAAATTTTGTTATTAAGGGTTTTCCGAAAAGCTAATTTCAAAAACTCGGATGACGGAGGGAATGTAGGCCTACTAATACGTTAACAATTTGAAGATTACGCATGAAATGAAAAACACCGGATTACTTTAACCTTAAAACGCAGGACTGAGAACAGTATATGGTAATCTGTATTGATCAAGCTTCAGATTACTGGTCAACATATGACATCTTCCGATCTATGTGCGATATAAGATGCTAGGAATTACTAGAAATAGCCAAAATAATGCTCCGGTATATCAATATCTTGACCTAAAAATCCCATTAGGCCTACTTAATCTTGCAAGTAACAAAAAACCCTCGCTTCATTTGTTAATTTTTGTGATTCTAAGAGCCTTATCTTTTATTTTGTATTTTTCAATAACCAGATCAATTAACTGGGGCTCAGATTTTCCAGAGTCTTTTTGTATATCTCAGCTCAAATACTATTGCTTATGTTTACAGTAGACTCTGCCTCAGATCTTAGTAGATCAGAGTAGATGATACCTCATCTTGTTCAGAATCAAATGGGTCAGACGGCCTCTTGGAAGTCAGTTGTCGTCAGAATTCTGAGTATTGCAAACTTTCTCACGGCGTAAATCAGCAAGAAACATAATTGTTTGTTTACATAGAGCCCAAACCTTAGATAAATCACTTCATTTCAGAGTTGTGAATTGATTATATGATAAGTAAATCGTACTGCTTATTGTTTGGCAAAATTAAGTACCAACTGAAGATATGCTTCATTGGTTAATTTTTTGTATTTTTTAAGGTCCTCTGGGTAGTTTGGACTGTTTTTAGTCCGAACGAGGGTCTGGTTCCAAAGATTCTTAATTACTCGGAGGATCTACTGTATTGATTTTGACAACAAAAGTTGGAGCAGTTATATTTTGGTCGTTAAGTAGCCGACAGACAATGGACAAAGTTGATCACATATCGGGAACCTATAATTGATTGACCTTACTTAATAAGAAATATTTTGCTTCTAGGGAGAGGAGGCAGGCGTCGGCTGTGACTGAAGAGGAAGATGGAGCATTGTAAATAACCTGAACTTGTATATACAGTAATATTATTTTTAAAGTGCATTAAAACTATTTTAACTCAAAACTCATAATTTTCTTTCCTAACCTTACGGTACCTATTCATTTAAGTCTCCAGTTCTCTTGGTTTAATGATTTTTTTTGTAAAAAATTTTATTCTTGCTCAATTACAATGCATAAACCCTTTTATATACCAATACTTGGTAATTTAGTTAAAGCTGTTTTTACCTGAGTGTTATCAGCCCTGATTGTGAAATTAAAGGTAATAATTGTAAAGCAATGACAATTTAGGCCTTGTATCAAATTTAAAAAAAAAACTTATACTTAACGTCATATTGTTAAGAGTTTCGAAATTACTTTTTGATCAGCTGATTCCCCCTATGACTGAGGTAAAGTGGTCAGCTGTTTAAGTATTCGAAGCACCAAATATTGCTACTTTTAACTCGCTATAAATCCTATCTCCTGTAACTTCTATCTATATGAGTAGTGTTTGCACAATTATCTCAAAAACAGTACGGCTCCGAAGATTTTCTTCAAATGCTGGGAAAAGGTCAACCAGGTACTATTGTGAGCTTACGAGATTGGGACTGGAAATTGCAGGCGCTAGGCCACTATAGGGGCTGGGCTGCTGTGCCAGTTGCATCGCCGCCAGATTCTCATGAGCTCACAACAGTACTCGGCTTAAACCACCATCAACCAACAACAAATGTTGTGTTTTGAAGTGTAAAAGATATAAACAAAATTATTCAACTCGTAAAAGAAGAGCACCTCGTGCAAGTATTAAAATCAAGATTTACTCTAAAAATGCTAAAACCTATATAATAACTAAAATTTAGTCAATGTTTAATAAAGAAGCAAATATTTATAATTTTTTGTGCTACAACTAATCAGTTCTTTTAATAAATTTATTTCTTAATAACATGAAAGAAAACAGTATATAGGAAATAATACTAAGTCACGGTATGTGTAATATGAAATATTTGGTCTAAATGTCTTTATGTTTTCTATTTGTTCCCATGTATTTAATTACAGCACACTCTTGATTATCCGAGCCCCGGTTATCCGAGACTCCAGATTATCCGAGGCAGCTCTAGGCTTAAATAAAGATTCTTATTCTCTAACTTAGTGCTACAATAATGCGTAAAAAATGTGTTTTTATTTCAAATTCTGTAGTAACTCGATAGGACTTTTAATGTCTTATTTATTGGTTAATACTATTCCTAACAAAAACAGTTTACAGTGGTGTTATTACAGCCTAGCCTCAAAATACACATGAACTCTACTGTATTATCCGAGGATCACGGTATTCGAGGTAGCCTCGGTCCAGATAATTGGGAGTGTACCATAATTATGATTGAACGACAAACTGATATACAGGGTGTTCATAAAGGTATGTCAAGAGGTTTGAGGTACAAACAAACAAGTTGTGATTGCATTGTAATTTAAATCATACCTTTATGTCATATCAAAACTAATTATTTCTCAATAAATTTAATAGACCAGTAGGCTTGCCAGGGTAGTGCTTAAAGCATGTGAGGTTAAGTTTGCCTTAAATGTTTACTTAAAGTGTTCTTGCCAGTAAAGCTTTCTATAAGCTACTGTGTTCAAGTTTTCCACAAACTTGCCAAGAAAAACTGTTGTAAGTTTTTTTGATGGGAACTAGAAAGCTTGCCTCACACTTGCTGCTAGCTTGGTTGCGTTGCACGACAAAATTTTGACAAGTGTTCCTAGCTTGCCATGACAAGTTTTTGGAACACTTTTCTCAAGTTATTTTTCCCACTTGGGAAGGAGATAGGTCAATACTGCCGGTGGTAATAAGTAATTTGCAACATACACTGACATATTGATTCAACAGGTTATAATTGGATAAAAATATATGTTGCTATTCAGGTTGTCCGAGGAGAAAGGTCAATACTGCAGGTGGTAATAAGTGAGATATTAATTCAACGGATTATAATCAGATAAATATATATCTTGCAATTCAGATTATCCAAGGACATAGGTCAATACTGCAGTTGGTAATAAGTGAGATATTGATTCAACGGATTATTAGATAAAAATATATCTTGCTATTCAGATTATCCAAGGAAATAGTTCAATACTGCAGGTGGTAATAAGTGATTTGCAACATACAATGACATATTGATTCAACGGGTTATAATTGGATAAAAATATATGACGCTATTCAGGTTGTCTGAAGAGAAAGGTCAATACTGTAGGTGGTAATTGATTCAACGGATTAAAATTAGATAAAAATATATCTTGCTATTGTTACGAAGTGAGATGAGGGTTATCATTAATTTACATTTTAACTATATTAAAAGTAGAATTTTATTGGTAGCCTACGGTGCAACACGCGATGAAGTAAAATCGCATAGTTGCATTTTGTAGCCTTGAATTAGAGATAAGAACTGACGAACAGATACCGGAGGGGCTGGGTTACCGTTTCTTCGAAAGCAACGAGATGTCAGTTCAGAGAGGACATTATGTCTATGCGACGAGTGGAAGCATATTTTACATTCAACAAAGTTCGGACACATTGTACAAAATGAATCGGCGAAAAATATTTTTAATTGCACAGAGGATAAGGGCTCAATGACAAAGGATCATAATTTTGATGTGTTAAATATTGGAGCAGGGTGTTCGACAGATGATTATGATGATGCGCTGCTTTATACGATCTAGGAGGTGAAAAAATTGACATAAATCTAGAATTGCCGCCTCAAAATTTTGCAAGAGCGAGAAGACTCGTGGAAAAATAGGATCATCTTTTTGCAAGGGGACCTGCAGATTTGGAGGAAGCGGATATGCCACCTTATGAGATAAAAATGATTTCAGATGAACCCATCGCATTACCACCATACAGACTAAGTATGACCGAAAGAGTGGAGCTGGACAAACAGGTGGATGAATTGAAAGAAGCAGGAGTGATTAAGGACTCACAAAGTCCATTTGCGGCACTAGCGTTTTTGGTAACGAAGCCTGGAGATAAATGGAGAATGGTGGTAGACTATCAAAAATTAAATGAAAATTTAGAACCAGATAGGTTTCCTTTACCAAGAGCGGACACAATTTTTGATACATTAGGGACTTCAAAATTTGTTTCATCTATGGACATTAAACAAGCATTTTTCCAGCAGCCAATAAGACCAGAGGATAGGAAATGCACTAGCTTCATTACTCATAAAGGGTTGTACGAATATACATGTTTACTAATGGGTTTGAAGACTAGCAGCAGTTCATTCCAAAGGAGAATGAATAGGGTATTTGCTGTATTATTGTACCATGGGATGGTCATTTATGTAGATGATTTAGTGGCCTATGGGACAAAATTTGAGGAGCAATTGATGTCGTTGGAAAAAGTTTTTAAGCGGTTAGAGTCTGCAAAGCTAAAACTAAAAACGTCAAAATGTCATTTCTTCTATAAAACTATAGATGTACTGGGACACACAATTTCCACGGAAGGTATAAAACCCGTGGAAAAAAATATTGTGGCGATTCGTGATTTTCCTGTACCAACAAAAACCAAAGAAGTAAGGAGTTTTCTTGGAGCTGCGTCATACTATAGGTGATTTATTCACCGATTTAGTGATATACAGCCAGACCATTGACTGACCTAACAAAGAAGGAATTTGCGGAAGGAAAATGCTTTACGTGGACACAAGAACACATGAACTCATATTCAAAATTAAAGGAGGCTCTAATATCAAAACCTGTATTAGCAAACTACAACGAGGACAGCAAAACTGTTATATTTTGAGATGCGAGTAGGGTAGGTTTTGGGTGTGTATTATCCCAATATCAGAATGACGGTACTCTTAGACCCATTGCTTACGTCAGTAGGAGGCTGAAGGATACGGAAAGTCATTGGACAGTATTAGAAATTGAGTTATTAAGTGTAGTATACACAGTTACTCATTTCCGTCCATTCCTGTATGGATGGCATTTTATTGTATACAACGATCATGCAAGCTTACAGTATTATAAAAATATCAAGAGTTTAAGTTCAAGGTTAAACAGATTGGCCTTAAAGTTGGTTGAATATGATTTCGTTGTAAAACATAAGCCTGGATCAGCAATGAAAGTTCCCGATTTCCTAAGTAGATAATGAAGAGGAGTTTGAAATTCTAGAAGTACAAGAGGAGTTCTCTATTAATATTATAAAAAAGTTAAATATAGAAAAACTGCAGCTAGAAGATGAGTACTTATTTAAAAGCATTGCATGAGTATCCAAGTCACTAATATGATAATATTTTTACCTTATTGTTTCCGTCTTTTGACTTCGTCTGCATTTTTTATAATTAGTAGCGTTTTTTATAATTATAAAAAACGCAGACGAAGTCACAAGACGGAAACAATAAGGTAAAAATATTACTTATTTAATATTAGACAGGTGATAGAGGATCCGACTCAAGTGACAAAAACTGCTTACAGACGTATGTTAGATGAAGGTATTGTACTACAAGTATTACGTGAATGGAGAGTGTAGAAAATTGCTTTAACTCGTTAGTCAGCGAAATATTGCACTGGTATCATGACACTTTAACAGCTGGTGCTCATGCAGGCATGGCTAAGACATTATCAAAAATTAAACAAAAATACTTTTGGAAGTCTATGACAGCAGACGTGGTAGCATATTTGAAGGAATGTCATGCTTGCCAAATCATGAAACCTTCGCGACAGAAACCAGCTGGGTTATTGCAGCCTATTATTCCCCGAATACGTCCGTTTTCGAAATTGGTGTTAGACTATTTACGCCCACTACCCAGAGCTAATAAAAAAATATATATTTTGGTAGCCACCGACAGTACCACGAGATTCGCGATAGTCAAGGCAACGGAGAAAGCAGATGCACACATAACAGCTAAGTTTGTCCTGGAAGACATATTACCAAATTATGGACTCCCTCATGAAATTCAAACAGACAGAGGTTCACACTTCGTTGCTGATGCTTTGAAACAACTTTATAATGCTTTAGGAATACAACAGCGAACTTCTACAGCTTACAGCCTCAATTTCAGTTACTCGAGAAGTATTTTGTATCATTGATTTCTTCTGAATTAGCATAGGTTCACTAGTCTATATAAAAGTTTTATATGTAAAGTCAAGGGATAACGGAGAGGTATAACTTAACCTTAATAACACTGTTAAGATTTTATGTAAACGAGAGTCAGAGTGATTGGCACAAATATATAAAGCTGGTTGCTTTGGCGTACAACTCCAGTAAGCATGAATCGACAGGTCACTCGCCATTCTATCTGTTACACGAATTTGAACCCATGCAACCTATTGACCTAGCATTGTTACCAAGAATTCCAGACCACGATGTTCTTGAATCAATCAAACAATTCATAAAGTACGAAAGAACATTCCTTTGATAATGCAGCGTACACAAGGACAGCAATGTGATCGACATGATGAAACGCACGTAGAGTGGGAATACCAGGCAGGAGACTTAGTATTAGTTAAAGATTTTGCTAAAAAGAATAAACTCATGAAAAAATGTATTGGTCCGTTTAGAATATTAAGAAAATTAACACCATTGAATTACGAGGTAGAGATTACTACGGCAGGTAGATTACACAGCGATATCATTCACGTAAGTCGATTAAAAAAGTATAGCAGTAGATTGTAATTCTAGGAATATATTTGGTGTTATAAAATAAATAAATAAGACACGTTTTTGTAGAGAAATATAGGAATTGTTAGTTTTAAGTTATAGGACTTATTTACATTGTGTGTTTTTACTTAGCAGTTTGAATAACTTGTTAAATTCCTAACGACTATAAGTAGGATATACATATAAAATATTATTTTAGTAAATGATTTATAAATATGTGTAATATGTAACTTAAAATAAGATATTGTAGCCATTTTTTTCGTTTTCTCAAACTTTTTATATAATAGTATAAATATATCGAAGTTTTAAAAATCATGCGTTATTATGAATTTAGTGTCAGAGAATAGGTTTGAGTATATATGTTTTGTAGGTTTAATTTAATTCCATGGTTCTGATAAATATTGAGTTCAAGATTTTACATACCAAATTTAATTTAAGGGCATAATTTTCTGGGGAGGGAAAAGATTTAATTTAATTCTAAACTAAAATATTCACAAAGTGTCTCCTCAGGTGAGTCAAATAGCGACTACTCCGACAATCAAGAAGGTCTAGGAATAGAAGATTTATCACCAAATTCACATATCCACCCTTATACAGATCCTAATTACTGACATCCCAATGCAAATTTCAGTTGATTCCTATTTAAACCCTTTCCTATAGTCTTTGTTCATGAAGCTTCAAATCACTTATAACCCGTATTTCCTTTGGACCCCATTATCATATTCCATATGACACCCCCAATGCTCATTTCCAGAAAATAACAATTTCTGTAAGGCAGTCAAGGCACTACAATAGCTATCTATAGTAAAAGAGAGCCTTTGGATGTACATCGCAGAAAGGGGGGAGTTTACACATTTCCAACATTGGGCGAGAACTACATAGGCGGACCATAACAGGCATTAGTGATCCTCTCAACTGATGTGGAACGGCTACGGATGTGACAGGTACCCCTTAACTCATAAATAATTATAAGTAATAAGTAAAGATACTAAATATTAAAGGGTCCACTATCAGCGGACATAGCATAGGCTGGCTAAATGTACATCGCTGAGAAGACAATTCCTAGTTAACTAAGGGAGGGGGACGCTAGAGAAACGCATCGGGAGATGCATCAGTTAGTCTGGAAGTGAACGCGTCCGCGATTAGTCTCAATATAAATGGGGGATTGATCTTGCTTTGGCCTCATGGCGTAATGTTAGTTTTAGGATAGGAACCAACAGAGTAGTCGTTGTACTTAAATGGTTCAATAAACGTTTTAATCGACCATGAGTTTACCGTTTCTTTAACGAACCTTCTCGCCACCACCCATCCTGACAACGCACGTACGTCCGCAAGAGGACAGAAGGCACAGCCCGACCAGGGAAAACGCCATCGCTGGAGGAGCCGGACGCGGGTGAGCCGGACTGGCAGCGAGGGTCCGTTACAACTGGTGTCAGAAGTGGAATGCTTCAAGAAAAAAGGTAAAACTTCATGGTCTAAAAATTTTTTTAAAATAATTTTTACTAAGTAATATTTTTTTTTAAAGTTTTAAATTTATATAATTAATTGAACAATTTTTTTTTAATAATGCTTGAATAAATACATTAATTAATTATTAATAAATATAAAGTTATTAATAAAAATACAGAAAATCATGCATGATAGGCTAGAAAATTTTTACTAACTTAAACGATATGCGATAGTTAACAGAACTTCGCATAAAGGAAAGGCATAGTATTTGGGGCAGCTAATGCTAAACCAAATCGCTACTGGACAAATCCTAAAGTTTACGGGAGTAAAGGTTTTACGTAATTTAACATATGAAATGTGTTTCGCGGAAAAATGCTGAGTAATATTAGGTACACGCGTCACTAATGACAATAAAAAGGGTTATGTGAAATAATTATTGTTTATAAAATTAATAAATAGGATTTAAATTAATAAAATTAATAAACTGATATAATACTAAATTACAATGGCGGACCAAATACCAATAGACGGTGAAGAATATTCGGTACAGGGGACGTTTGATTTACTAAACCAAAGATGGAGGCAGACAACAGAAATAAATGAAACGTTAAGGGGGGAATTAAGGCAAGCGATAGCATTTAATGAAACTTTGCAAGAAAGGTTAGCCGCGGTTGAAACAAATGAGATGGAAGTATCAAGAATAGCAAATGAAACAGTAAATTTATCGGACTTACATTTAGGTTTGGTGCCAGTGTTGCCGAGTTTTAGCGGGGAAAAAAGGGGGGAAACGGTTAAAGATTTTTTGGATCAAATGGCGGATGTCGCATCAATTAGTAGATGGAAAGACGGAGAATTAATTAAATTGACTAAAATGAAACTGACAGGTATAGCGAAACAATTCGTAAAAATAGATTTAGCGTGTCAACATGCACAAACTTTCTATGAACTTAGGGCCGCGTTCGAACCCAGATTTCAAGAAAAATTGCCAGAGAGTTATATTTATGAACAGTTGTCGCAAACCAAACAATGGCGGGGCGAGGCTATAGAGAATTTCGCAGACAGAATTAGACATATTAATGGGAAATTAATTCGAGTAACGGATAACGAAGCAGCTAATAAGGTTTTGCGGGAAGACGCGGATCGTAGAGCACTAGATACATTTACTAGAGGATTAACAGGTGAATTGGGGAAATTAACAAAACTGCAATTTCCGAAAACCTTTCAAGAAGCAGTAACAATCGCGATCGCAATTGAAGGTGTTAACATGGAATTAACGGGCGCTGTAGGTGGTATACAAGAGACAATAGGCCAACAATTAGATAAAATAACTAAATGTAACGGTTGCGGGAAGAATGGGCATACGTATAACGAGTGTAGATTTGTGAGACAGAATTATAGAGGTTTTGGAACACCGAGGGGGTATCAAGGTGCACGACAGGCGCCGCGGTTTTCACCACCACAATCGCAACAACAATATAGGCACCCCAACGCAAATCAGCAAAGTAATATACACTACAGGGGAAATTCGTTTAGGGGAAATGGAAATTTCAGGGGACAATATTCACAGAGTCAACCACAAAACTTCGATAACAGATTTAGTTTTAATAACGGAAGATTTCAAAACAGGGGATTTAATTTTTCACGAGGAAATTATCATAACACAGGAAATAGCGGTTATTACTCCACGAACGGACAAAAGAATAGGCCACCATTTCAGGCAAACGGGGGTGACCAAGCTAGCGGAAACAATGTTTTAAACTCAAATGGGGTGGGGCAAAGCGCCGTCACTCACTCCAACCAGCAATAAATAATTTTAAGGGATCGGCGCACAAGATGGTACCAATAAATAGGACGGAAGGGGTTTACAAAAACAATGATGTGTCAATTCTAGCAAAAATTAACGGCAAATGGGGTAGAGCTTTGATAGATACGGGAGCAGAAATAAGCCTTCTAAACCAAGATGTAGCTACGAACATTTTAAAAAATGATGAAATTATAGTAGCAGGGGTGACTGGAAATATTTTGGATATCTTAGGTACACAAATCACAGAAGTTTTTTATAACGAAACCAATTTTATTGAAGTTAAATTTCACGTATGTAAATTACCACTGGAATATGCTGCAATTTTAGGAAATGATATTTTAAAGGCTAATAAAGTAATAATTGACTTAAATGAAAACACAGTTACAATAAATAAAAACAAAGTAATAATGATGGGATTTGGGAACATAGAAATTAACTTGCCCATAATCACAAACGACCAAAATATTAAAGCACATAAAATTGTTAAGGATAACGCTTCTAAATTACAAAAATTTCAAGGGGAAATAAAGTCAAATTTCAGGCAAAACAATAAATCTAAATCTAAATTATTACCAAAAGGCACTAAACCATCAAAAGATGAAATTTTAAAAGGTCAGAACGAACATTTGGAATATATTCGAAATGAACACGAAAATTTAGGCAAATCAAAAGAAAAACGTGAATATAATTTATTTTGTAAAACAGATACACAAATACCAGCACTAAGTGAAGTCATGGTTAAATTTACAATTAGAGGATCCAAGAATAAAAATTTTGCTAATCCTAAAAATAATACAGAAATATTAAATCAAGACGCAATAATAGAACCAATTGAAAACCCACCATTTAATATTTTGTGCGCCAGGACTTTAATAAATTTACAAAAATCTAGGACGTGTTTTGCAAGAATTCTAAATATATCAGAAAACGAGATAAACTTAAAAAAGGGAACTTTGCTAGCTAAATTAGACACAGAAATAGTAACAACGGAGGGGTCATGTAAGATATTGAAAGGAAGTTACAACATTTACCGGAAAAAGAAAAATTAGAATTTTCAAACATGTTATTTTACTATAGAGATGTATTTAATAATGAGAATAAACAATTATCCGCTATTAAAAATGTAGAATACCGTATCGACACAGGGTCAGCAAAACCAATTTATGTACCACCACATAGGATTCCGTATGCGCAAAGAAGTGTAGTTAGGGAATTAGTTGACGATCAATTGAAAAAGGGTATAATAGAGCACAGTTACAGCCCTTGGAACAGCCCTATAGTTTTGGTAATAAAAATAGCCAATGTTTACTTGTGTTTTTTTTTGTTAAAATCATTTTTGACATTGTGAGTTGGGGGGGGATAGAGTCCTTCTGCCCACCGCTCACCAGAGAAGCTTTCCGACCATGAAAAAAAAAAAAAACTTGAATAACATCAATGTTCAAAGACTCGACCATCGACCAACCCTTAAAAAAAAAAAAAAAAATCAAACAAACAAGGGTGGTTCGAGCAAATTATTGCAGACTTCTTAAGATTGTTGAGAAAAAAAAACAAACATCAAAGAGCTGCACGTCGGAGTAGTGAAGGAGTCGACTCTGGTGAAGCCGGGGGGTGATGTGACAGGTACCCCTTAACTCATAAATAATTATAAGTAATAAGTAAAGATACTAAATATTAAAGGGTCCACTATCAGCGGACATAGCATAGGCTGGCTAAAGGTACATCGCTGAGAAGACAATTCCTAGTTAACTAAGGGAGGGGGACGCTAGAGAAACGCATCGGGAGATGCATCAGTTAGTCTGGAAGTGAACGCGTCCGCGATTAGTCTCAATATAAATGGGGGATTGATCTTGCTTTGGCCTCATGGCGTAATGTTAGTTTTAGGATAGGAACCAACAGAGTAGTCGTTGTACTTAAATGGTTCAATAAACGTTTTAATCGACCATGAGTTTACCGTTTCTTTAACGAACCTTCTCGCCACCACCCACCCTGACAACGCACGTACGTCCGCAAGAGGACAGAAGGCACAGCCCGACCAGGGAAAACGCCATCGCTGGAGGAGCCGGACGCGGGTGAGCCGGACGCGGGTGAGCCGGACTGGCAGCGAGGGTCCGTTACACGGGTGCAGAGCTACATACTCTAGACGCAAACGAAGAGGCTGTCACTCTGTATATTTATTCCTACTTGTATAATTATGTACTTAGCTCTTAAGATATGTATATATTGGTCAATTGCCCTCAATTGTAAAAAAAATTTAGATTAAGGAATGCCTGTGTTGGTATTTGAGTGAGCGTGTGGATGTGTATATGTGACATTTATCCACCCCAAGAAATAGTCTAACATTGGGACAACGTTTTAGGAGGTTGGGTGATGTTACGAAGTGATATGAGGGTTATCATTAATTTATATTTTAACTATATTAGATGTAGAATTTTATTGGTAGCCTACGGTGCAACACACGATGAAGTCAAACCGCATAGTTGCATTTTGTAGTAAGCCAACGACCAAGCTAGACGAGTAAAACTGAGCGGGGACAGAGATGTTAAATAGAGGCGAATAAATTCGAGACAGGGCTTTTTTGGGTGGAACGAGTGTAGGTGTATGTCAGGGCGACACGGGCTGACCGGAAGAAGCCACGAGGACAAATTAAGGTGAGGAACATTTATTGGGAATATTTGGGGAAATTGTTTTAGCATCAAGCTAAGTAGAATCAGTTTTGTTTGTTTTATAATAAATTGAAGTAATTAATTATTTGAATGATATCCTTATTTGAGTACTTTGGGAAGTAAAATTATTATTTGAACTCAGTTTTGCCCGTAGAATTAGGCATAAGATTTATATAGATTGTTGTTGGATGAATTAATATCTCTGTGATTAGTTATGTGTACGGAATTAAAATAAAAGATATATTTATAATGTCCTTGGAGGAATTAATTTGAATACATGTTTTTGTGACCCTCTCACTCCAAGATAATTCCAGTTAAGCGAGTTGTCTTTTATATAAAGATCCCAACGTAATACTATTCAGATTTTCCAAGGAGATAGGTCAATACTGCAGGTGGTAATAAGTGACATATTGATTCAACGGGTCATAATTGGATAAAAATATATGTTCAGGTTGTCCGAGGAGAAAGGTCA
>JAGFPH010000062.1:699470-711815 GCA_018207615.1 Philaenus spumarius
TGTTGTTCAACAAGCTGACTTCATATACTGAAACTGCTTTGTTGGGACGGTCCAGTTGTAGAAACTGCCTCAACTGATCCTACACAACAGTTTTTAATGTACCAGTAACTGACGATATTTTGTCATTTAAGAGGCTGAATTCATATATTGAAACAGTCTCACTGTAAGTTGTAGAAACTGCCTCAACAGATCTTGTTATGTTGCTAGTAGAAAAATCATCGAGAAGATGACCACTAGGAACACGTCATGAGTATATACTTAGGCTGGATTTAGAAGACCTCATGTCATAATGACCTGTAAATAGCTTTTACTTTTTTTAAATTGAAGCTAATTACGAAGTTCGAAATCAATCTGGAGGATAGATAGCGCCTAGGCCTGCACTGCTAAGGTAAATTAACCTTTAATATAAAAATAGCCTAGTCTAAGTATTTACAGTTAGAGTCCAGCCATTTCACTACTCAATAAACAGAAACAAAAAGAATCCATTGCAACCTTGCATGTGTATTGCAGACAGAGTCTGAATCCGTACATTTTGCACAGGACAGCTAACAATAAAATAAAACAATAACTTTTTCTGTGTCCGCGTCAATAAGAACTTGCTATCTGTACTTAACTTATATACCCTGGTAAAGAACTAAACGATTACAGTTAAATGTATACAACACAACCTAATCTAATATTTTAACATTTCTTGGGTTCAAGACTATTTTGTATAAGAAGAAGTACAGTAGGACCCCATTTTCAAACTTCAGTTAATCCATACAGCCGATTAATAATAAGAATAAATACAATTACATTTGAGGTATCTGCATGAGTTAATTATTAAAGAAATTAATCTCAAAGGAAAACAACAATAGATTAGCAGTTTCTTCGAACCAGTAAGCGTAACAAGTATGGTCAATGAAGGTGTGCCTTGATTGCCATGTCCTAATTCTGTACTGCACTAATATAGTATTGCATTATATCTTGCATACTAAATATCCTTTGTAATTCTTAAATTTAAAATACAAGTTCTTTCTGCTGAATAGAATGTTTAAATATATACCTTGGCTCATTTCATAGGTTATTTTGTTTAATCCGGACTTTCATAAATTTGGACAACCTAGAATTAGTCGGACTAATGAAGTTCTACTGTACTTTTCCTCATTTATTATTATAATGTACTTCTTCAGCACTGGTACATTATACCGGGCAATAGCCCTACAAAAAGTTACCGTTAAAATTTAGTTGGATTGAAAATAACCACTATTTAAAGCACAAGTTTAGAGAAATATGAAAAGAATTGATATCGGGATAGATTTCTGAAGCAGTAGGCCATGGAAACCGCAGTAACAAATTATAAAAATATCAAAATATAACCGGTCATTTGCATGCGGCGATGAAATATAGGAAATAAAAAATGTTTATTCTAAAGGCTTGGACAGTGGACTGGCAATGCTTAAAGTCCGCCTCAAAAATGATGAAAAGAAGTCAATAAAGACTCAACATGCTTAACTTAAGAATTATGACATGATTTTGATAATTTTGTAACCTTTAAACACCGTTATTAAAAAATGTTCAGTGAGTACTGCGGTGAATTTAAACAATTAGAAACACTGAAGCCCCAACCACAAGTTCGGTGAATAACACTAAACAAATAAACTGAAAAAAATTTATTGATTTCCCTAACTAGAATAAGGGTTTTTTTAACCCTTCTTAGTTATTCATTATTTCAATTAGTTTTAAGATGTATTGTAAATTATATTCCGTAAGTTAAGTAGTTTTATGCAATCTGTGTAAAATGTTTCATTTTGCAACCTCGGGCCATTCCTAAGGACAATGACAAGTACTACCGTTAGCCGCTTCTACCTGACTTTTTGAAACAAGTCCTTGACGTGATCGATCACTTATGACCTCAGGAAGGGAAAGGGGGGAGAATAAGTCTGTTTAGTTTTATAGTATCATTTTTGTTAGCTTAGTTTTAGTTTAGTTTTAGAACTTTCCGATGATGGTAACTTGGTTACCAAAATGCACATCAGGGAACTAGAATAACTCCATCAATAAATCTTTTTCAGTTTATTGTTATTCACCGAACTTGTGGTTGGGGCTTCAGAGTTTCTAACCATTATGAAACATTCCTCAGGGAAATGTAAGTATAATCTGTCATAACAGGCCTAATGCGGTGCCAGGTGATTCGGATTACCAACACAGCCATAATTCATAGGTATAATGTGGTGCCAGGTGATTCGGATATCAAACACAGCCACAATTCATAGGTATAATGTGGTGCCAGGTGAATCGGATATCAAACACAGCCATAATTCATTGGCATAATGTGGTGCCAGGTGATTCGGATATCAAACACAGCCATAATTCATTGGACGAATCAGTGCTAAGCGATAAAATAAGTAAAACGCCAGTATTGCAGCTGTTTTCCTCCTAGTAATATAAACATTAGGGTGGGATGAAAAAACTCATTTTTTTATTTCGAAGTTGTAATACGCAGAAAAGTTGCGAATTATATACACAAAAAAAAAAAGACAAAAATTATCAAAATCGGTTGACATCTTCCGGTTGTGCATAGACCCTAAGTTTGACAAAATATGAAAAGAACTTCATTTTTGTGATTATTTTAAAATTTTTGAATTAGATGTTCTCGTGATGTAATAGTTTGTAACGTCTTCAAATAGAGCCTAAAAATATTATGTTTTAATTTGGTCTATATAATTCACAACTTTTCTGCACTATTACAACTTTGAAATAAAAAAATGAGTTTTTTCGGTCCTTCCTAATAATCATCCCACAATTAAATCTCTTGTGAAATGTTTATTTGTTATTAATGCATCCAATTTCATTTTACTCTGTAGTGTATCTAGTACAAAAATTTAAGTACAATGCAACATATTTTAAAATTAACTAGTACGTAATAATTAATCAGTACGTAATAATGTTTTTATCATTAGATATAAATCTTGAATGAATCAAATAGTCTAAAATTTTGTGTTAGTTACTGTATCAAATGTATTTTTAATAAATTTATAAGTTAATTTATGGATATACAATGACTCGTAGAACGCATACAAAAACAGAAGCGGGTAGAACTAGGGTCACAACTCAACTAAAATAGCACAGACAATCTATTAACAGGAGCTGGCTCATTCACACACAATCACAAGTTACACTCCAATTCAACGAGTTAATGAATTAGGGAACAAAAATATTGACGAGTTATTTTTTATTATTGCTATAAAACTGTTTTAGTTAGGTCAGACATGACAGTTTGTACTGTATGTGGGAAACATAAGAAGATCTTTAAACATCTTCTTTTTTTAAAGGATGAAACACAGTAAAATCAGTTTCATAAACATTATCTTTATTGAAACTAATTTTGTCAATGATTTCATCCTTTAATGTGGAGGTTCATCAAGAAGTGTTTTTAAAACTTATAATATTGTATTAATGTTACAAAATAATATACCTTGTAATTAAATTATGTTCTTTAATAATAATGTCTTCTGTCAATGTTTCTTTTTGGCTGGTTGATGTTCTCTAAATTACCTTAATGATAAAAGTCTTAAACATTTACCTCAAGTGAGATTCAATGTCACAATTTAAGTCAGGTGAGTATAAAGAATAATATTTTTATGTTTATAAACATTACTTTCAGATCTTACTAAACATTATATATAAACTGACACTATATATAAGACTATACGGATATTTTCATGGGAAATTATGAATTTTTTAAGTTAATATTAGAAATGTTGTTATGATTATGCTTATATTATGTAAATTAAACTTAAAGTTCAAAAAATGTATATAATTACACAATAATTGACATATGATCACTAATACTAATAAAACAGATTTAAGCCTCAAATGCATCTCTGTTTTATTATAATTTACAAATCCTTTGAATTGGCACAATAGTTTTTTTTTTAATTTAAAAATATTTACTCAGTTTGTGAAAAAAACCTAGGAAAACATAATTATTTTTTACAAAAGAAAAATATACACATCAACAAGATTTTTATGACCCTAAATAACATTATAACTTTTATATGAAAATTGATACCAGTAAATCTGTTTAACATTAAAAATAAAAGCAACACATGTGTTGAAACTATAGCCTATAATAACAACTACAAACTATAGATACCGGTCGGAAAGCTAAAATAAGAGTTCTGGTATGATTTGAGGATCGGAAAATATGATTTTGGTATCCGAGATAAATATTACTAAGCCCCAAACCAAACCTTCAGCCATGAAGTAATGAAAAATAAATCCAGCTTAACAAATAACCGTTTATAAATAATAACAACAATTAATGTTTATTAACATGTTAACACATACCGTACTTACTTTAAAACATAAATTTGATATATCTAAATTATTACAATTTTTTGTTTGGGCATTGTTCAATTAGAATTTAAATCAATAAATATTCAATTTAATACAGATGTTTCCTACATAATCCGTATTTAAATAGTACAATAATAATTTAAACGGACAATACAAATAATTTCCAGTTGCAAAAACATTTTGATTTAACCTCAGTAATCAATCCACGTAAGTTAAAATCATTTACTTATTTCTTTCTTATTTTCTAAATTTTTCAACAATTTATGTTTTTTTTTATCAGACAGCTTTTGAACAAAAAAAAAAATCACCAATAACTCAAGAAATTTATGGGTACATGGATATTATTATTTATTATTTACAATGTCATAAAAAGAAAGGTATCTGGTACTTTTAAAATCTAATAACTCATACGAAATGCCATATTTTGTATCTAAGTGAATTAATATTTTATCATTGGAGTTTTGTGAAAAGAATTAAACTGCTACAGACTTCAGCATGAGCTACAGACACGAAAGAACTAATCATAATGTTTTTGAACTAGAAATTTATATATATTAGACACTTACATTATACTTACTTATAATTTACTAATATAATATACATATCGTCAATACATAAGGCGGGCTGAAAAAATTAAAAATTAAAATTTTTAAAGTCGTAATATCAAGGAAAAGCGAATTAAGACAGACAAAAATGAAAAAAGCAATGTAATATATCTATGTCTTCCGTTCACAAATCCGCCTTAATATTAATGTAGAATTGAAAAAATTCAAATTTTTAGTATAATGGTTGAACTTTCTACAATGTAAAAGTAACCGCTCTAGGTGATTAGTATTGGAACCATTCAAAAAATTTGGGGAAAAAACTGTTTAAATCGGCCAACGCCTTCCGTAAATTCCTAATAGTTGTCAAGTTTATCTAAATAGCAAGTAAAACCTGATAGAGTTACTCCCTACCTCTTCACATGGTTCTTTCAGTCCGCACTTTACTCATGTTTGATAGTTGCATATATTTTGAGTTTGTTTTTGTGTTCTGACATGTTTAGTGTGGTTTTGTCACGATATACTATGGCTGTATAAAACAAATCATCACAAGACAGGTATTTAATTGCCCTCCTACATGTACAAGCTTCCTACATGTGAGGGCGTGCTTCGGTGTTGTTCACATGAGAGGTAAAAGCGTCAGTTTTTCTCAAGTTGCCCGTGTAGTGGCTAAGAAAATAAAAGGTCTGTTTAAGTTGTTTGAGAAAGCATCCATCCGTACTGTTACAGAGAAGATTCAATGTTTTCAGATTTTCAAAACTTTAAGGCCGATGCACGACTGAAAGACATTAATAAATTTGATTGCTTTTTATGTTTCCCTAATTCACAACTTTCCGCGGCATTAGTACTTTGAAAATTTGTTTTTAAATTTTTCGTCCCACCCTAATGTATAATATGCCTACTCAGAATACCAAAACAAGAAAACCTATGTAAATATTTGTTTGTAGAAATAGTTCAGTTAGGCTACAGCAAAAATTAGATTGGATAAATAATTTGTTTCGTTTTACAAATAATTCATACTTTTCTACCTCCGCCACCAACAATACATAATTATAACATCCTAAATTTTTATTTGCTAGTCGTACACTGTAAAAGACACTTATTGGAATTTAAGAAAGAATTTATTTGTATAAAGATATAGTAGTTTTAAGTGACACAACCTAAGGAGTACTCGAATGGGAGAGGTGAATTCCAAACAAATATTTAAAACAAAAGTTCTTGTGAATTTCATGAGCTTTAATTATTATCATTTGTTTTTTTTATGCATCTTAAATAAGTAAAAATAAAGAAAATTAACAAATGATTCGTGGAATTTTCAATCAAAACTTTAGCCTAAAATCTCTCTTAATGTAGAAGACTAAAAAGGAATGTCAAGTATCATAGAAATATAATCAGCCATTTGGGGAAAACAAATAAGATACAAAATTAGAAACAGCACTGATCGATATTGCTAGATTTCCTTTTCTCGATGACCTGGGAAAATTTACATTTACTCTGTGCTTTATATTTCTAACATGTTATTACTGTATTTAACTGCCAAATATAACAACTGAAAAGTATTTATTCCAAAAAATTATTGTCTTGGCTTTTTATGTGGCAATAATTTTAAAGCTAAAATATTAAGGGCACTTTAATCCTTAATTAAATTTAAGCATTAGTTAAATCTTTAACATCAGTTTTTAGTACATTTATTAACATCTATTACACTTTGATTAACTTAATGTCCTCGTATCTGCCAATTTAATTATTAATTACAGATTTACTCAACTGTTCCATTTGTAAAAGTCAAACGGTGTCGTCTCAACCCGTTTCTAATCTCAGTTGTTTGTACGGAATTATACAGCTGTGCAGTTTCATCATATGAACCCCGTTTTAGTTGGATGGTCAGTTTTTTGTTTTTGGTTTAGCCTATATGTTTATACAACCTCAAATTTGTTTTAGCTGCTTCTGTACAGTATCACTGAAATTCTTATCTCTTTCTCGTCTGTTCAGTTCAAAAATAAAATATCTAAAAGTAAGCCTAGCCAAACGTTATAGTACAATGTACACTATAATCTACCAAAGTAGCTACCACAAACAAATTTAAACAATGTCTTTCAAGATTAAAAATGTAAACAGTCAACAATTACCTCAAAAGTATAAAATGTTTTATCATGTGTTTGAAAATTGATATTTTTTCCCATTAATATTAAATTAAAGTTAATGATAGTTTAATGGATGATTAAGTAATCTTTGTTTAATTATTTTATAGAATCAAACCACAACATTGTATTAGCTATTAAGTGAATCTATCGATTACTAATTTAGCATTAACTAAATGGTCTAGAAACCAGCTGCGAGTCAATGTTTTACAAGAATTCAAATTAAAACGTAAAAGTAGTATACAAAGTACTCCTGCAAGTATTCCTTTTTAATTTAAAAGATACAACATATAATTAAAATAAACAATACCGTAATACACTTTTTCTAAAATACCATCAATATTACAGAATAAAAAATAACCTAATGAAAAAAATTTGCAAAGTTAAAATGTCTGATAAATTGTTACAAACAATGTAATTTCCAACGTTGAAAATAAATGCATACTTTTTAATTTCTTAAAACACTTGATCCTGCTACTTTAATTAAATTTTTCTCTTTATTTTAATGACAGAAATGTTATATGAAGTTCTTTAAAAAGTCTGTCAATTACACAGGTAGTGTTATTATTATGATATAAATCCCAAAAAATAGGACATTTCAAATCTTCTATAATTATTACTTGCTGTAACAAACCTTTAACAATACTTAATATATATTATATATACTGATAGAATAATCAACTATATAAAGCATTAAAATTTTAAAAATACTTGTATTTCTCTTAACGATTAGTATTTACACATAGAGCTATTTACTGAATAATATACATGAACAGGTTACGACACATCGACACTTCGCTACCTTGCCAAGCTAGAGTCACAGTTCACAAAGCACGATCACAACAAGCTTACACTTACAGTAGACAACCTCAATATTCTCGTTTACACAGGTTTTAAACATTTTGAAATCATATCGTGTAGAGTGCGGCCAAGACATTCCATGCTGTGCACAAACAAAAAGTGTTTTCAGTCTAAATTGAGGCTGTCTACAGCAGAGGACAGTGCATTGCATCACTTAAAAATAGCGGAATTCACCTTTCTTTCCAAGACGTTGATTACGAACCCACTCTACAGGTGCGGGAGCTGGGGCTGGTGGAGGAACAGGAGGTAGATCTCCGCGCCCAGAATCCTGCACAAAAAACAATTCATATATTGTGTAACTTGGTATGGAAATTTGGAATTATGTATGTAGTAATTATTTGGGGCAAAGAAAGAGTGTATGTATTAGTGATAGATAGACATTTATTTATTTGCCATTTGGTACATTCAGTACAATAGACATTGTCAAAAATTAATTTTAAACTAACATCAGGTTTATAAACCTCTTAACTTATACCATAAATTAATAATCTATAGTCATAAATAAGCATACATTATCACGCAAAATAAATACAGATTAAAAATGTATCATATCACTCTTAAGTGTATAAAATTCTTGTAATGAATAAAAAAGTTTTCGACTGGCCAAGCATAATACTGTCTCAAACATTTTTTACTTGAAGTAGCATCAAGGTTATTACTAATCTTGTTGTATACTTTTAAACCCACCGAAAAATTATAGTTGATGATTTCTGCAGCCTATATATCTCAAATTTATTTCCCTTCTATTTCTTGTATTGCATGTAAGAATTTCAAATTGATTACCGTGAGAATATTTAAACTCACAAAAGGAGGCTTGCAATGTATTCTCCTGTGAGACTTAGTCATAGCTCTTAGAGCTTTCTTTTGTATGATCAGTACACCTTTTATTCTGCAGCTGTTTACCCATAATAGGGAAATTTATATCTATATATAAACATAGATAGGTTAGTTTTTAAGGCATTTTAATTTAGTAACTCATATTGTTTTAAATATTTTGTTTAAAGTAATTATTACAGGAAGCTCGTTTTTTGTTTTTATAATTTTGTAATCTTATATAAATATATTGTTTATTTTGTTGGGCTGGGTCGGCGGCGGTTTATCTACTTTTAGCCACATCCAATTTTATGTTATTTTTTAATGTAGAATGTGTAGATTTAGTATTAATTAGTTTACACACAAAGCCCCTATCAGTTGTATAACCAAATGGTATCGTTTATTTGATAGTAGTTTAGGATTATTTTCTAAATTTAAAAAAAAGAACAAATATTTTTATTTTGTAAAAAAACAAACAAACTAATACATAATAAAGTCATTCATTTTTATGTTTTAACTAAAAAAGTACCTATATGTTTCTTTTAACCTTTACTGATGTGTTAAATATTGTCTTTTGATAGAATGGGCGTTTTGTATTAATTTTTCTTTCAAACACCTGAGCAATGATTGAAAAAGTAAAAAGTTTTTTTTTAAACCTTTACTGATGTGTTAAATATTGCCTTCTGATAGAATGGGCTGTTTTGTATAAATTTTCTCTGGACATGGGGTTTCCCAGGTCAATAATGCACTGGCGTAGTGTTGCTTTCGAACGAATATCCCACCATGGACATTCATTTTGGTAAAATACCTAATTTTATGCCGATTTCTGTAATTGTTTTAACCCTAGTCCTGACAGACGTCTCATTTGAGACCTCTCAGCAAGCCGCAGTAGTCAATTGAGTAGTCGACTTGTATTGAATAATCACACACTAAAAATCATCCAATCTCAATAAAACAAGTACCATTGGAAAGAAAATGTTTCAAACTTGAATTTTTGTATTTATAAATTTATACTACAACGCATACTTCACATGCAATCATCATTTTAAAATTGTAGTTGTCTAAACATCTTACGCCACTCGAGAAAACACAAAGAAATGACGTAATTTTGTCCCTTTTTTTTAAGGCTCATAATCGCTAGACCGACTTATTTTTAGAAGATATTGACACCATTGGATTCGTCAGGATTTAAATTTTCTAACACTAACTTCCAATCATTAGTCACTCTTATAGGTTTTTAAATATGAGTTTTTCTGTATACCCTTGCAATTGGAGTTTTCAACCAATGAGAAAGCACATTTTGCAATCGATACACCTATTACAAATCAATATATTTGTATAATGATATTTATACAGATGTGCAACTGACATCTGGGGTTGGAGAGGGGAAGGTACTGGGAGGGGGTTGAAAACATGCACAACTTTTGTCAGACACTGCAATATTGCACATAGCGCATCGTCATTTTGACGACACAAAAGTAATCTAGGGTTACAAGTAGAGTCAGAAATAATAATAATAATAATAAAAAGAATAATTAAGTAAAGTCATAATTATTTAAATAAAAAGAAAAGCCATTATTAAAATAATTAAATTAATAATAAATAAAAAGTTCTGCCAATTAGAATAACTTCATTAATTGTTGAATTTGTTGTATTAGGGAAAAATTCCCAAAGAAGTGATATATTTTGTATCTGATTTTTGATTTTGTTTTTAAATTGAGAAATAAAAATTTCATTATTGTTTATTTGCAGAACAAAATTAATTTGAGATTGAAATTACCTTTATTTGCATATCCACTTTTATATCCTGTGATTTCTAATGTTAGCACTGTCTTTAGAAATAGGAATATCCAAAGCACAAATAAATTAAATTACAAGGTCAGTTCCAGTGTACTTGCAACGCTGAGGTTTACAATAGATAAATTAAGAGTCATTTTTACTGAGTTAGTATGTTTTAATTACTGAAAGTTAAATTTAGATTTTTTCGTCTGAATATTTAAACAATTAAATATTCAACAACAAATTACTTCACCTAGGCGAATCCAAAAGGTCGCCTGTGTCTTCCAGTAGGTGGTAGTAATTTATTGTATAACAAAAAGGAACTGAACTCGCTACATGTCTTCGTCAAAAAGTTAGTTGTCCAAATAGAGTGAGTTAAATAAAGGCTTCAGTTGTAATATGAAAAATTAAAAGATCATATTTGATACCACTTCATAAGCTTACCTGTTGGTAATGGTCGTAGCCTCTGGTATAAAGAGGATTGCTGAAGACATCACCAGACTCCGTAGAGCCACCGGACACTAGAGGCGTAACAATTGTATTAGGGACATGAGCGACTTGACCTCTGCTGTTACGAGCCTTCCACCATTTGCGATTGTCATCTAAAACCTAAACACCAATAGAGTTCGATGAGTTCTGAATTCTACTTTAAAGTCTACGAATTTAAACGAATTTATTTAGTTTTGCAATTTGAACTGTAGAAAAATTCAAGGTATTGCAAATATCCCCACACAAGAAGAAACCCATAACTGTAATCGTCCTACAATTTATTAGCATATTATTGTTAACTGTTTTTAAAAAGAAGTAAAATGAAGTTAATTTCTTTAAAAATTATACAATTAAAAAAAAAGTTTTATGATAACTTCATTTAATACTAGTCAATTTATAAGATGAAATAACACAGCTTATGGCAGTGATGGTGAATCTGTGACCCGCAAACAAGATTTGGACAGCAAGCAATTATAGTTGACTTTTGAAAAAACATGTATTAACCCTATATCTGGTACACAGAAATCACTCAACTGGAAGGGTTGTTTTTACTACTTGCACATATTATCATTTAAAAATCTATATAAAGTATTCCAGTCAGGTAAAGTATACATTACTATATATTTCTTGTTCAGAAAAGTACAGAGAACATTGGTTGCTATGTAGACCGAATATTTTTGAAAATTTTCCTCAATTTTGTTTTTGAGTTCCAAACAGGAAAATTATTACTTTTTTTCATAAAAGTTCTAAAAGTAAGGCTTTCGTGAAATACACAAATTTGTTTTGGATACATCCAAAATATACAAAATGTAGAAAAAGGTTCTTTACATGAAACTATAAAAATAAACTATTTTTTGGGAAAAAATTGTAAAAGTGAGCAATTTCCAAAAAATTATTTATACATATTCAAAAATGTATAGAAAATTTAAAATACAAAATTTCGTAAACTTTATAATATTATAGAGGACAAAATTTCTTACAATTTACTAATTCACAATAATTATAATAAATAAAACACAACCCCAAAACAAAAGAAACACAACACACTAAATGAACAAACATGACTGGACAATCAACTACACTACGATGCTATGTCATAGATTCAAAACTTTATATATTTCTCTGAGATTTTTATAAGTCATAGAGTAATAATGTACTATATACCAAATTATTTGTTAGAAATGTCATGAGTAAGCTGATTTAAAAAACAACCTATTAAATATTATTTTTTACCTATAAAACAACACTTGAAGTAAACAACAGCTGCAGCTGTCGCTTACCTGATAGAGGGTTAACACTTTTGATGTCAGAGATATATTCCAAAAGCAAATTTATTAAAAACTTTTAATTCTACTTCCACAATTTAATACAATTCTTTA
>JAGFPH010000062.1:724518-763442 GCA_018207615.1 Philaenus spumarius
AAAGCGTACACTCGTTGGATGAGTCTGGTGGTGCCAATGGGAAAAGGTAAATGTTTAATAGTTACATATCTAACCCAAAATTAAAATTAAGGGGTGAATTTATGCAAAGTCTGACAATGTTTTTGACGAGATGTATATTAATTAGGGCAGCAATACCTCGCTATTCAGGTTCCGACAAATTGCCACGAATAACAAAACCGCGAATAGCGAAAACCAAATCTTTATAGAAAAAGGGGGTTATGTTCGTGACATAGAAAATTTTAAAACATTATGTACTAATACCTATAATTAATTTACATAAGATACAGGCAGTCCTTGTTATACGCGGTCCGGCTTTACGCGATATTGCTTTTACGCGGTAAAAAAAAGTCCTTGAAAGGTTTAGTACTTGAGCTGAGTTGTTTGGAGTGTAGACTACAATTGATAATTTTATAAGTTATTGGAGCGTTGTTTGTCATCTCACTCTCCCCTCAAGGTCAGTGCTCTCATAAAGGTACCTTTCCCATCCCTACCTGCTCGTTCATTATCTGGGTTTGTCTATTTTTAGAACTTAGTCATGTCAAGGCATCAAACTATCGTTCGCTGTCAGTACCGAAAATATTTGTTACGAGTGATAAAACGTACTAAAAATTTAATTTCATTCAAAATATTTTACTGTAATTTTAATAAATTCTTTAAAATTAATTTGACTTGCTGTACACTAAATTGATGTCTCCAACTAAATCACAGTATGCTATTGACCTTCATTTGCACAAGTCCTTGTATTCACGCAGAGGTGTATTGTATGGAAATCCCATTTTGTATGTTTTGTTGTATTTGTGAGTGTTTCGCCGACGTGGTATTTATACAATGTTATTAAATTCGTACAGTAATAATTACAGTACATACAGTGTAATAATTTACGAATTTTGCATGTACTATATTGCTATTTATACAGTATTTTTTTCTTTTTTTAGGAACCACAAATAATCAAAACCGCGAATACCAAGTCCGCGAATGTCAAGGGATTACTGTTGTAAATTTCAGTTTATTTTCTAAGAAAGATTGTTTAAAAAATGTATTTTGTTTGTACCTTAGTTTGATTAGCACCCTTAAGTATATAATTAATTTAATTTAAAATTAATTTTTAATTTTCTTAATTTTAAATTTTTAGGTGTAAAAGTGCCCTGGCAAATAACTGATTCTTCTTTTTTCTTAAATATAAAAATGGTGGTCAATCCTGCTCAGAATCAAAAGGATAGTCTAATTTTTCATATAATTTGTGAAGTTTACGTAAATAAAACAATAAAATTATGTTATGTACAAATTGTATACGTTCTGTACATTAATAAATTTTTATGAGTGCAAAAAAATACATTATTTTATATTTATTGTAATACAAGACAATAGATGGTATACAGTAATAGAAGTATTATTTAAAAACAGTATTGTTAAAAAGTTTTATAAAGAAAACTACTATTTCTAGTTACAAACCTAGGCACTAGCCAAGCGTCTCCCAACGAATGCCACAACTCAGTCTCCTTGCTGGTGACACAATTAATGAGCAAATTGACAGCTTCCTGAGTGAGTAGAGGGGACACTACCTTGCTGGGGAGATTAGGTCCGTACTGAGTATCGTGAGATGCGTCTACAATCAGAGCTAAAGGTGTGAATAAGAAATGGACCAGCTCAGGAGCATTGGGGTCGTGAATGTGGTGCTTCAACTTAGCCTGCAAAAAAATATCTCCTTTAATTGACAAAGAAAATGTGAAGGTTAATGTTCTTCCATTACCAAAGTTCTTTTTTTTTTCATCGTGGAATGTTTAATTAACCCTTTGACAGCCAGCGCCTGGCACGGCGGCACTACCAAAAGTTTCACGGCTTAAAACAGTGAATTTGCATGTTCTTAGATTATATATCCTAAAATTTGTATTTATCAATCAATCTTAATCGATTTTTTGTTTGCTTTATAGCCAATTAAATTTATTTTATAATTATTTGAAAAATAATGTATTTTTATATTTGCTAATATTTTTAAACATGGAAAATCTGGAATTTACTTTGATCTGTAGAAGTAGAATAAAAAAAAATTATAAATGGAAAATATTTTAAAATTGTTAATCAGACACATTCATACACACATACAAATAATAAGACCTATCTATCAAAACCAAATTGTTGTATATTGAATTTTCTAATACATAGTATCAGGCCTATAGCTCACAAAAGACAACGTTTACAAATATTGGATCAGCTGTCTCTTTATGACCAGTGATGCCAATCTATAAATGCCGCTGTAACTAACTAGTTTGGTTAACTGTAGGACCGTTGTTATACAATACATAAACAAGAATTACATGTTAATTATTGCATTTTCAAAATGTTTTTTGGAGACGTCCGATCAATCAGACGCTGGTTCTTAAACCTAAACTACAATTAAACCTAATCCTTCGTTAATAAATAAGAGACATCACATTTGGATGATTGTGTGGTTTTATCTAGCAGTGACATTAAAAAAAATTCAGAAATATGCTACGTCTATGTTCACGCATAAGTTATTGTCTGCAAGTCACTGTAGTTGTGAGATTGCTTCACTGGTTCCTGTAGTACTTTGACCTTACATGTTATTGATTATTGCCTCTAGCAAAGTTTTCAGCTTATTTATATTATTCTTTTTTATTTTCAGTTTCTTTGGTTGTGCTTATGCCATCTCTATTTAACTAGGTTCAAGAAAATATACGGTGCAAACCCCTTCAACGAATAAAAAATCCTGACAAAAGTAATAGGCAATGATTGCTTTTAACCCTTTCCACTCCAATTACTGGGGACCTAGTGTTGCTATCAGCTCCATTTAATTTTGAGCGAATATTGCACTGTAACTTGTTTACTCCAAAAAAAGTATTTCTGTCAGTTCTAAAAGGCAGATTTTTTTTTTAGTTTCTTCTATGACTAAAGTATAGATTGGTATGAAATAAAACATATATTTTTATTTTTAAGTATATTTTTTTAATTTTTATTTATTGAAAAAAATTTAAATTTGTAACAAAAAACCGGAAAAAACAAGAATTTTGGACAAATTTGCAATGGGAATACCTATATTTGTTGCTTGATTTTTGTTGTCTATATCCTTACAAACAAAATTAAGTGGTTTACACATGTTTTAGACACAATAATACATTATAAAAAAATTATAATTGAAAAACAAGTTTTTCGTAAAAAAATATTTTTTATGAAAAAAATTAGTTTGGACAACTTGTACAAAATTGCCTCAACTATTTATTTTATAGCTTAGCAACAGCATTATTTAGGTCAAAACTAGTATGTAAAGCTTTTTTCAAAACTTATTGGTAATATTGGAAACACTCAGATTCGAAACAAAAGTTCCGTCGCCACTCCCGCCATTTTGTAACTGCCGTCGTCTTCGTTCATTTTATTTCACAACAATCATTATTGTAAAAAAAAAATTGAAAAATAAACTGTGAAATTACACACAATAACCTAGTACAACAGAACTAAACAACGCGTAAGCTCACTAAAACACTGTGTGTAAGTAGGAACCAAACAACGGCGAGAGCCGACAGCTGTTTACAGAGCGGCCAAAGACGGCAAACATTACATTTTCTAAGATTTATTTACCGCAGAAACTGAACTCAAATGGTACTAAAAAAATCCACAGATAGCAGCACATTTCAAACTTTAATAACAGCGGTCATCAAAGTAACTACGTCCGTTCAAATGCAATCAAAGAACGTTGTCAGAGCGAGTTCGGGGCTCGCCTGACATAGGAGTTCGTGTGGAGTAATAGGGTACGGGGCTGCCCCGACACTCGAGTGGAAAGGGTTAAAGTCTTATAATTTTGTTCATTTTGAATGTTGTCAGGGGGCTCATTTATAAAAAAAAAAACACCACCTTTGGAATTAAGTTTTGCTGTTAGTCCAGTCAAATGGAGTTTTTTCCAGGAAAAAATAAAAAAGTTTTTTTCTCACTCGTTCAATGTTTTTTTGAGTGCTGAATCCGAATTTGTTTTCTTTCCACGGAATATGGCTTCACAACAAAAATCACAAAAACCTAAAAATTTTCGACTTTTTTAAAAGTTTTTGCCAAAAAGTCATAAAACTTGGCACTTTTCGAGGTAGACTATACAAAATTAAAATATATTAAATGTCCTACAAAATGTAAAAAAATCCCTCAAATGTATTATTTGGTTGAAAGGTTTGGCCACCAGAGCGCGCTGAAAAAGGGCCATAATTTCCTACTTCGTGGAAAACCCAGTTTTTCGTTAGAGGAAATTTAATATACTTTAATTTTGTATAGAATAGTCTTCCTCAAAAAGTGCAAAGTTTTATGACTTTTTGGCAAAACACTTAAAAAAAGACGAAATTTTTTTATGTTTTTTGCGATTTTTATTGTGAAGCCATATCCGTGGGAAGTAGCAAAGTTGAAATTCTAATTCAGCACCCAAAAAACATATAGAACGAGTGAGAAAAAAACTTCTATATTTTTTCCTGAAATAGGCACCCCCCGGAGATGATTTGACTGGACTATGTATAAAGTTCAAAAGTTCATACACTGATCATATGTAGGAAGAATCAAACTGTTACTATATAATATAATACTCCTTATTAATTTTATTTTAAATATTTTTCTGTGAAATTAATAGTAGAAAAATTATTGCTTCTCGAAAATTCCACTTCACAATTTTGCTACATAACTCATTATAAGAAATCATTTATTTTGAAAAAACGGCAAAGTGAAATGTTAGCAGCGCAGTTACTCTTTAACAAGTTCAGTGCTGAAGATGCAAGGTATGTGCTAATGGTAGTGTGAATGGCAAATAGGGCGGGATAACCTTTAGCATTATCGAACACGTAGTGTTGTTGCTCTCTCGCCCATCTCTACTTTTACTTGACAACTTTTGTTCCCAGTACAAAGTTTCTATTTCTCCGTTTATCAACGTCTGAACTTTTTTTCAAATTTCTTAGGCTAGTTGATATTTTTATCTTAAATTATCAAGATTGTAACATTTATACTAAAACATTTATTTTCATTTAAAAATTATCAAAAAGTTTCACTTTTTTTGACTCTCCAGCCCTTTTTTGGAAACCATGTTACAGCGAATTCCATAACTACCATAAAAAGATTTTTATTTTCTGGTAATTATGTGTAATAAATTTTTAGTTTTTTTTAAATTATTTGTACTATTATAGTACATCTGGAATCTAATTTAAATTCAGAAAACAAAACTTGAAAAAGTGGTAACATTTTTTAGTTTATACTTTTTTTACACATATATATTTAAATAAAGTTATGTAATTAATGTAAATTAATTACCTTATTTTTTGACCGTCCAAACAATCCTTAATAATATTTTTATTACCGGTTTCAATGTTAAAACATATAATAAGTAAATAAAATAAATCCAAATATCAAATAGCTTAATCTTTCTCTCACATGATCTGAATCACAATTCAGTTTTGATGATGGTGGGTTACTCTCACCGAAACAGGTAATAAAAATATTATCAAGGATTGTTTGGACGGTTAAAAAATAAGGTAATTAATTTATATTAATTACATGACTTTATTTAAACATCAATCCTTGTGGCTTACGCATAATGTTTATATATATTTATATAGTACTAGAAGAGGGCTCCGCCCCTGCTCGCTTGGCTCACCAACCCCTGTAGCGAATCAAATACAAACAGATTGTTGTATACTATGATATTTTCATGAGAATGACAATTGATTAGGACAAGAGATTTTTTATTTTTATATAGAAGAGGGCAGTTTTCAAGTTATAAAATACTATCAAAATGTGATACGGTAAAGCAGTATTTCAAACTGGTCAAATATTCCTCGTAAGTATTAAAGTTAGCATAATTTTAATAGTGACAGGTGTTTGAATTATTATATCCTAAGCCTTTTTCTTTCTTGGTGTTTGATATTACCTAACCTAAAAAAACTGATCCTAAATTTTCTAAATTGGTTGCTATGGTAATGAATGAAAATGCATTCAACAAAAGTGTGTTCGTTCAGAATAGACCACACCTAGAATTGTTTGCTATGCTTTTGATTCGAAACAGCTGTTTTACCTGTTATAGAGCTGGGAGTGAACACTCGTATCAATATTTTGCAAAATCGGTTCTTAGTCCACCTCCACATAGTAACAGAAGGTCTAAAAATTTGAAAGCTCTAGCTATCATAGTTTTAGCTGTACGTCGATTATGAATCAGTCAAGCAGGACTTCTTCTTTTATATATACAGATAGTGAAATTGCAATAGGTTATTCTTTTTATATATATATAGAATCTAATTTAAATTGAAACAAAATAAAACCAATAATATATGTTGTACAATTGGTTTAGTTTATACTTTTTTAAGGTAATTTTTTAGTACAATTTTTTATGAAATAAAAGTTATTAATGTATTTGCTGTTTTATGTAATCCTTTTGCATTAGTATGCAAATATCCTGCGTAAAAAAGAATTAAGTCGAATTTTTATCTTTTACGAAAACTGCAGATTTATAGAGTGAAGGTTGTTTCACAATGGCGCGGCGGTGACAGCATCGCACACCATATTACTTTTTGATAGGCTGACGCACTAAGAGGTTAAACATTAATTCTATAGAAAAATGTTTGGGATGAAATTGATAAGAAATATTATGTTCTAAAACTGTCTGATTAATTTCAGTCATAAGATCAAACATTACGAGATATTCACAAAATACTATTTTTCAAGATAGCAGCTGAGACACAGGACCAGGCCATCTTGAATGTACACTCAGGAATGACCCTTTAACTCTTCTGATAAAAGAATTGCAATAGAACTGATAAAACTTTTGCATTATGGGCTCTTGTATTTCGCCCTGCCAACTGGATTAAAAGTTAGTGTTTCTAAATTTGCTGTGTTTAACACTCTTATAGCCCAGCCTTTAAACTGGTGTGCATTCAAATTGTTACAACTTTTTTATTTTGTAAAAATTTTTTTAAAACCTCCTATAAAAAAGTATTCAATAATTTTACATCAAATTTTCAGATTTAACTCATAATACTCGGTTATTTCAACAATCATTCAACAATTAATTACAAATCTAAAAAAATTCTCAGTTTTTCTTGATTTGTAATTAATTATTGAATGATATTAATAGAGTCAAGTATTAAAAAAAAAATCTATTTTGATTGTTTTAAATTTAGAATATGTCATACAGAAGTAATACAAAGAAAATTATAATTTTAATAAATCCACACAACTTCTTATACGCTTCAAATTTAATAAATAATGCATATTAAACAAGTAACTTAAATGTTAAAAGTTATTGTATTACATTTGTGCTGTTTTCTATGTTATGCAATTCTTTAAGTTGTGCATTTAAAAACTTTCAAAAACCCAAGTGTTATGTTATGATAGTTGTTGTGCGCTACAAAGGTATATGTTTTAATCTTCATTTTAATTGTCAATTTTACCCATTTTTAAAAAGTTCCTTCTGTGATGAAAATTTCCTGGTAAACAGGGGCAACTGAAATCACAGTCTCTAATTTCTATAAGAACCAATGCAATTGAATTTGTGGTATTTGGAAACATAGCTTAAAACGTCTATTTTCGGGAAATTGTTTTTAGATAACCAAATAAAAATGTATAAAGTTTATTGTACAGGTAAATCCAGACACCGCAAATTAGCACTTCTGGTATAACTGCCATATTAAAGAAATTAAGTCAGAAATGAAATTTGAACAGGGATGGCCTGTTATCTTTGAATGGAAATTTTATAAGCTGTTTTTTTTTTACAAATTCTCCACAACTTGCAACACTTCTTTCTGCTTAGTCCCCAACCCCACTTTTTCCATACGCTGTAAATTTTGTGCAGCTTTATATTCTAAGGGAATTGCTGTGGGCTGTCCAGACCTTTCACCTGTCTTTCTGGTTACCTTTTTGGCATGTAAAAGAGAAGAAAATGGAATTTAATATTGTTTCGACACACTTCTAACGGAACAACCTTCTGAAATCTCAAATGGCTTTAAAAAACAATTAACTGTCATAAAAAAAACACAAATGTGCAGTTATATACACACGGTAACCCAGTTCCCTGACTCTCCTACACTGTTGATTTACTGGGGCAATTGGAATCATGACTATAAAATTTGATGGTCAATTGTAGTAAATTCTGATGATATGCAGGCAATTCTACACACTGAAGTATCCCAGTTAATAAGTTTGAACAATTATGCTACCCTTAGTAGTAGCCCAGCAAAAAAAAGAAGAAAAACCAAGTCTAAATTTACTTGCAAAGTAAAAATGCAGTCAAATTTTGAAAAAATATATAAACACAATTTTTTTAAACATATAATTTACTACATGAAACAAAAATATCTCAAATTTAAAGATTACTGATTATTAATTTTCAAATTTCGAAAATGTTAGGGTATGTTTCTAATAGTCCGTGATACCAATTATCCCCCTTCATCCTATAGGCTAAAAACCTTTTAAAATGAAAAAGACCTTAAGTTTGATGAAAGTTGTTTTTACAGTTCTTATATATATATTCACACTCAAACTGATTTTCTTAGTATAAGAAGGACTGTTCAGCTTACCAAAAGATTAAACGAGAGTTTGAATTTCTGAAAAATATCAACAAACTCAACTTCTGGCGGAGGCTTAGCTCTCATGGTAAGAAGACCATCACCCATGTCCTTCTTCTTTGATTTACGGCTCCTGGAAGTACAAATTACGATATCATTAATAATACCTATAATTATCAATAGAAATAGTTATAACCAAAGTCTAGAGGAGATTCAACTTGATTCTTTGGATTAGGTATGTATCTGTCTGTAGCAGATACACTGAACCAGGTAACCAGCTAAATCATATTGTAATTTTTTTATCAATTTCGAACGTCCACTATTTGATGGGCTTGAAGCTACAAATTGAGCATGGGCCAGTGTAAATGCACCGAACATGCATGTTCCTAGTTATTTGTATGCCCGTATTGCCTGGATAATAAGGGTTTGGACTTGGCCCACCGTAAAATTTCCCAACTTGTAAATTAAAAAAAAATTTTAACACCTTTATCACTTTACTGTATTTATAAAATAGGAATAATAGAACACCAGACCATGTTATTGTTAAAAGTCAAACTATTTATTTTGTAAACAATAAAAAAGGCACAGTACTTAGTTCTACGTAATACAGTAACTTAATTCATCAACATGCCTTAAAGTAAAAAGTTGTAATTATTGCATGCATATCCCTGCATCTGTGCTGTCTGCCTTCATCAACAATGTGCAAGGGAACTAAACAAACAAACTAGACTATGGAGAGGGTGGTTGGTGAGAAGAGTAGACATTTTGTCACTAACTGTCAGCACAACCACGCCAATAATAGTTGGTACAAAATTTCCCGGAAAATTAAATAGAATAAATATTTAGAATAAATAAATTTATTTGGTACAAAAATATTTTAACTTTCCCTCTGTTGGAGTTGAAATTTTCATTTACCTATTGTGAAAGTTGACACATGACAACAATAATTTTCTTTTCTATGCAAACACAACATTGTATCAGTAAAATCTTAATTTAAAAGGTATTGCTTTTAAATTTTAGTAAATCTTTGCGTAAAAGGTTTTACTACAATATTCACAATTCTCAAATTTCTTAACAGTTTGGGATAAAAATTATTGGGGGGGGGGGGGGGGTATGATGCCAGCCCGCTATTCTCTCCCAATAGGGAAGTCGTTACCAGCTTGTTCCTACTGCATTGGTGAGACTTCCTACTAAGTCCATTTTGCTGTCTCCTCTCTATGCTGTTTTATAACTGACTCCATTACTTTGTCAGAGCTAACATACACTCTTCAGCACGACTATATCATTGGATGACAAAATTATTTGTGCTGTTTATTATTTAGGCTTTTTTCTTTTATTTATGATATTAATAATTAATCAAATTAATTCCATTATAAGTTTAAAAAAGGAACTTGATTTCTATGTATTAACCCTTAAAGCGCTAAGCTAAAATGGGGCTACCGCTCATTTAGAGTTAAAAAATATATATACTTTCTCAATGTTCTCTTTCAAATTAGATTCTTAGGGTTAAGTACTCACAAAAAATACTCAACTAATTTTAAACTTAAAAAAAATATTTTTTACGAATTAAAAAAAAATTTAAACAAAACTTTGCAGAATTTACAATTATTAGCATTTTTATCATATGGTAAAAAAATAAATACATAAATGCAATACTTATTATTGTCTAAAAATAAAATAATTACTTACTTAACTAAGAAAAACAAGAACTTATACAAAACTAAAATTTCAGAATGAATATCAGTCAGCTCACAGTACAAACAAACCAGGAACAGCTTAGTGAAACGGATTGTGACTATAGGCGTAACCCACGCTGAGATCATTTGTTCTGGCGAAAGAATACAGACCGATAAGACATCACAGACATTGCTTATATTTTTTATTTTGTCTAAACATATTCAAAGAACATCACTCTGCACTCTATTAGAAGTTTCGTGAACTATGAAATCATCTAAGCATGTGTTTGTGCATTGCGCTTAGATATTGGGTTGCCGCGTTTAAAGTCGCTAACCGCACGTTAAGGGTTAAGTCATATTTATCAAATGAAACTTGAATTATTTTAATAGTTTTACACATTCATAATAATTGAAGTATTTATTAATGTATACCTGCAATTATTTTATTATAAGATCATACAAATGGCTTCATAAATTTTACATGATGGCGACAAAAATATTGCTAAAACAAGGACAGTTAAAAATGAACACAAAAATGTTGCAATATAAAAATCATTCTAAATTACAACTAAAAAATGTTTGAAATAAAAACCCACACTATAAAAATTACCTAACCACAGTTAATACAACTTCTCAAAAACCAACACAAGAAATAAGAGAAACCTCTTAATTAATTAATTATAAATAAGAGAAACCTATACAAAACCAAAACAAGCATAAATAATTAGTTTCAGCAAGTTAAATATATAAAACTTCAATGTCCTTCTATGATAGAACTACTTTCAAAAAATTAATTTTATTTTTGAAAATGTAACAAAAACAAGAAGTTGAATAAAATTTTGGAGACATATCCTTAAAAAAAAAAATGTTAATGCTTCACATTTTGGAAGTGGAAGACCTACTCAATTCTAAGAATATTTCCCATTACTTACAGTGACCAGATTTAAGTTTTAACATTGTTGTATACGGTTTAGGTCCTACGCTCTGTACAATCATACGTCATATTACAATCAATATAATATAAGATTAATAGGGAGCAACATAATTTCCTAGTATGGCCATACAAAGCTATATACCTTCGGCGACGGTCCAATTCTCTCGATGCAGCTGCAGCATGTTGAAGTCGAGCAATAAACTTTTCGATGTCATCAAAGCAACGATTCAAAGTACTCACATCTCTTTCATAATACTTCTCACTCGATGTAGAACTCGTTTCATCGTCTCTTCCGGTGATGGCTCCGCCCAGCTCGCTTCCGCTGTGTCCCTCTGGCTCTGAAATAAAATGAGCAATGGGTTACATAAACATAATATATTAATAATAATTAGGATCTCCGACTGTTATGTTATAAACAATTCAAAAAGTCCAAACGAGAAATTTGTTACATGAGACATTATATTCGCAGTTGGTTCCATTCTAATGAGATGAGTTGTAACAGAGTAAAGAAGTAATATAAGAATGAAGCACACAAGTTTGTAGTCGGAGCGAATTGAAAGTGTTAAGTGCTCCAACCCAGGTGAGGCTTCAGATAGTACTTTCAAAGGGTGCTATAACAAAATATAAATGGAATGTAAATTAAGCACAGTTATCAGTTTCAGATATTTTAATTATATTTTTTTGTGTAAATGTTTATAACAATTGGAGCTTAATTAAAATTCATATTTAAGTACATAGTTTACTAGGCAGATAGTTTATTATTTTGTTTGCAAAAGGATCCTACAGAGATTTTTGACTAGACATGGTTAATTGCGCGTAGTTGCAACTGGCATGGTGGTGGATCGTCCTCTATCTTGATATTTTAAACAATGACATACTAAAATAGTATTGGGCAAGATACTCTGAGAGAAAAACAGCGCACCTGTAATTATGTCTTGAAATGTTTGTTCGTTTTTGTGCATAACGTCTTTACTTTATCAAAATTAGACTAATTATGAAAAGAAGGAGTTGAGAATTGGGCAAGACGTACAATTCTGAAAGAAGAACGGCATCCCTGTAATTACGTCTTCACTTTTTTTTGTTATGGTGCATAACGTTTTTACTTTATCACAGTCAAACTAATGATGACAAGGAGCTGAGAATTGGGCAGGACATACAATTCTGAAAGAAGAACGGCATACCTGAAGTTACGTCTTGGACTTTTTTTGTTATGGTGCAAAACGTCTTTACTTTATCACAGTCAGACTAATGATGACAAGGAGTTGAGAATTTAGCAAGGCGTACAATTCTGAAAGAACAACGTCAAGAATGTAATTACGTTTTGGACTTTTTTTGTTTTGGTGCATAAAACCTTTACATTATAACATTTAGACTAATGATGACAAGGAGGAGTTGAGAATTGGATAATACCTACAATTATGAAAGAAGAACGGCATCAATGTAATTACGTTTCAGACTTTTTTTGTTTTGGTGCATAACGCCTTTACATTATCACAGTTACACTAATGATGACAAGGCGGAATAGAAATTTGGGCTAAACGTACAATTCTGAAAGAAGAAAGGCATCATTGTAATTAAATTTTGGACTTTTTTTATTGGGCAAGACCTACAATTCTGAAAAAGGAATTTTTATATGATGTATAAATTATAATCAATGTAATTACATTTTGGACTATTTTTGTTTTGGTGCATTACGCCTTTACATTATCACAGTTACACTAATGATGACTAGAAGGAGTTGAGATTTGGGCAAGACATACAATTCTGAAAGAAGAAGGGCATCAATGTAATTACGTTTTGGACTTTTTTGTTTTGGTGCATAACGCCTTTACATTATCACAGAGACATTAATGATGACAAGGAGGAGTTGAGAATTGGGCAAGATCTGCAATGCTGAAAGAAGAATGTCATCAATGTAATTACGGTTTGGACTTTTTTTGTTTTGCATAACGCCTTTACAATATCAGTTATACTAATGATGACAAGGAGAATTTGAGCTTTGGGGCAAGTCGTACAATTATGAAAGAACGGTATCCCTGTGTTATGAAGTGAGATGAGGGAGAGTATTCATTTATATTTTAATTATATTAGAAATAGAATTTTATTGGTAGCCTACGGTGCAACACGCGATGAAGTCAAATCGCATAGTTGCATTTTGTAGTAAGCCAACGACCGAGCTAGACGAGTAAAACTGAGTGGGGACAGAGATGTCAAATAGAGGCGACTAAATTCGAGACAGGGCTTTTTTGGGTGGAACGAGTGAAGGTGTACGTCGGGGCGATAGGGGCTGACCGGAAGTAGCCACGAGGACAAATTAAGGTAGGAACATTTATTGTGAATATTTGGGGAAATTGTTTTAACTAAGTAGAATCAGTTTTGTTTGTTTTATAATAAATTGAAGTAATTAAATATTTGAGTGATATCCGTACTTGAGAACTTTGGGAAGTAGATACATTATTTGAACTCAGTTTTGCCCGTAGAGTTAGGCATAGGATGTATTATTAAAGATTATTGTTTCTGAACATGTTAGTAGAGCATTGTATTTATTAGTCTATTTAACTGTCATTGGAATAAAAGCTATGTTATGTTCTTGATGGGGTTTGAGTTATTGTAGCAAGTATATGATCCTCTCACGAAATAATTAGAGACAAGCAAGTAGTAATTATATAAAGATCCCTACGTAATAAATTTTATAACTAGAGAACTGCCCGGCGCCTCCACCAATTTATTACGTAGGGGTCTTTATATAATTACTACTCGCTTGGCTCTAATTATTTCGCGAGAGGATCATATACTTGCTACAATAACTCAAACCCCATCAAGAATATAACATAGCTTTTATTCCAATGACAGTTAAATAGACTAATAAATACAGTGCTCTACTAACATGTTCAGAAACAATAATCTTTAATAATACATCCTATGCCTAACTCTACGGGCAAAACTGAGTTCAAATAATGTATCTACTTCCCAAAGTTCTCAAGTACGGATATCACTCAAATAATTAATTACTTCATTTTATTATAAAACAAACAAAACTGATTCTACTTAGATAAAACAATTTCCCCAAATATTCACAATAAATGTTCCTACCTTAATTTGTCCTCGTGGCTTCTTCCGGTCAGCCCCTATCGCCCCGACGTACACCTTCACTCGTTCCACCCAAAAAAGCCCTGTCTCGAATTTAGTCGCCTCTATTTAACATCTCTGTCCCCACTCAGTTTTACTCGTCTAGCTCGGTCGTTGGCTTACTACAAAATGCAACTATGCGAGTTGACTTCATCGCGTGTTGCACCGTAGGCTACCAATAAAATTCTATTTCTAAAATAATTAAAATATAAATGAATACTCTCCCTCATCTTACTTCGTAACACCTGTAATTGCTTTTTGGACTTCTTTTGTTTTGGTTCATAACGCCTTTACATTATCACAGTAAGACTATTGATGACAAGGAGGAGTTGAGAATTGGGCAAGACATACAGTTCTGAAAGAATAACAGCATCTCTGTAACTATGTTTTGGACTTTTTTACCTACGATTTTGAAAGAAGAACGGCATCAATGTAATTACGTTTTGGACTTTTGTTTTGTTTTGGTGCATAACCCCTTTACATTATCACAATGACATTAATGACGACAAGGAGGATTTGAGAATTGGGCAAGATCTACAATGCTGAAAGAAGAACGGCATCAATTGAATTACCCTTTGGACTTTTATCACAGTTACACTAATGATGACAATTAGTTTGTTTTTTAATTGTTAACTAAGTGAGTGAGAGAGAGAGTTTCTTGGTTGCCGCCAGAATGCTGCATCTCTCTCACACTCACGCAAAGTATACACTATTCATACCCCTAGTTAATGAAAAAACAACATCTAAAAAAAAATTATTTCCCAATTATTATTCAGGATATTATTAAGGGATGTCTAAAGGTTGCCTAAGAATTTTGGCAACATCCAAAATAGAAATTTTTTATATTATATTTTAACGTTCAAAATGGCAATTTTTCATATTATATTTGAAGGTTCAAAATGGCAATTTTTTTATATTATATTTGAACGTTCAAAATGGCAATTTTTATATTATATTTGAACGTTCAAAATAGTAATTTTTGCACTTTTTCAGTCCTAAAATAATTTATATAACAAAAACTAACAATATTAGAGAAAAATTGAAAGAGACCTTTACGTTTAAAATGGCCGAAACAATAGACTATGCAAAAAATTGTTTTATGGGAAAAAATCAATATTTCTAATTTATAAAAAACAATGTTTAATCAATTTTTGACCACCGTTTTTGCGTGACAACATGCTGATATGTTTTAAGGGACTCTTTTTGCATAATATGGTGCTAAAAAAATCAAATAAACAATTTTCTGGTGGGAGCAAAAATGGGCCCTGGAATAAAAAGAATGAAAATGGCATTTGATAGAAAGAAGTTCCACTTTTAAGCTCTTAACTTGAGTTACCTACAGGCTGCTACCAGTGCCGGATTAACAACCTTTGACCCTGAAGCAAGATAAGCAACAGAGCCCCCTCCCCCTCTTAAGCTTGATGTCCCATTTCTAATCTTCAGAATGATGTGGGTGCACGCTAGTGACGAAAAATGGGAATGTATTTATATTTGTGTGCCTGCTTGAAAGTAGAGTTTAAACACTAAACTAATTTAGGATTCTAATAGTAAATATGTTTAAAGGAAAAATCATTCACACGACTCATTAAATAAACATATTTATAGAAAATTAATATCTTTTATCTAGCCTATAGTCTATTTACAAAGTTATACAAAGTCAAAGCTAGTTCTACTTTAGCTAGTCAACCAAAGCTACATCATAATTAAAATTGAATCATCTGAAGTAAACAAAGTTCAGCCCCCTTATAAAAACAAGAGTCCTCAAATTTGACAATAACAGAAATGTGGTAAAACATTACTTACAAATTTTCTTTCCCGAGATTCTTAGACATAAAAGTACTTGAATGCCTTCAAACTATAACTATTATTTGCACTGGCCATAATAGCGAGTGATGGAAGTCTGTTCTAATCTTGAATAACGCAAATAACGATTAAGGACAACATTTAATAAGAAAACGTCCAAAGAAGAAGCTGTTATCTATATCAATTGTTTATTGTATTAAACTTTTGGTTATTTTTTCAAAATAGCTATCACACTTGGCCCTGGCGGAGGCCTCCTCCCCCATGGCCGCGAGAGCTTTGGGGCCCTAACGCGGCTGCTTTCTTTGACTTAAGGTAAATCCGGCAAAGAGTGCTACTTATGTTACTGCTAACAATAATTTATAAACTTAAAAATTCCTAAACTTTCAACTGATATGTTAGTTTGACTACAGAAATTAATTGAAACATATATTATTGAAAAGTAAAAACTAAATTAGTTAAGTTTGGTTCTAATTTTTATTAAAATTTTTTAATTTTTAGGATTAGGCCCACTTTTTCTTTTTTTAACACCCTGTACCGTGTACATAACATCCAATACATTTTGACTTACTTTACATCACTTACTACAACCAAATAAAAAAAAAACTTGGCACTGTAGAGAACGTTTTAATATACAGGGTTCATGGTACTTTACTCTTGAAAAATTCAAGTAATAACCAGGATTTTTCAAGGACATTTTTAAAAAGAATCACGAGTAAAATACAGAATTTTTTTTTAAAGTTTTTCAATTACCTATATGAAAATAATTTATATACATATACACCTCAACTATATTGACTTTTTTAAGAATAATCATAAAACAAACCTATAGTTCTAATCTAATAGAAATAAATGTTATGAATTTTTTTCTGTAATAATTAAAATACAACCGGAGAAGTTAAAAGTAAGCGTTTTCCAGGATAGCATGATTTTTTTTAATTGAATTATATTCAAGGTCTAGAAAAATAAAATAAAAATCCAAGAATTTTCTGTTTTTGTTTTCCCTTAACCATCCTTGCAACTGCGTAAAAAAAGGATTCAAGAAATACAAATTATTGCACACATCGTTTTAAATGCCTTTAAGGAATATTCATGTCAAATTTGAAGAAAATCTAACAACACATTTGGCTGTGACTGAGAAATAAACAGATTTTTGATAGACGAAATGCCGAACAGTCAAAATACAATTGGTAATAGGCCTACTCCTAAAACAAAGCCTTCATTGGGTTTTTACGATTATTTTACTTTAGCGTATAACTAATTTGTATAAAGGTTGGTAAAATAAGAGATTTCGTACCTACTATTTATTTCTTCCTTATGTTTATAATTTTTGACTAAACAAAATAGTATCAGTTTTGAATTTGTGCCTTTTTCGATTAAGAAATTTTTACAGGTTGTAATTTATAATTTATGTTGAAAGAATTGTTTATGCTTTATTGCAATTTTTTAACTTTTAGTTTTATCTTATTACTTTACAAGTTTTTCTTTTAAAGATTTATCTGTAGAGGCACAGAAAACAAAATTTAGAGCTTATAAGATTATGACACATATTAATATTGAAAACATTTGAAAAAGTAAAAAAAGTTGTTTTCCTGGCTTCAAGGAATATTTATGCCAAATTTTAAGAAAATCGAACAAAGCGTTTTGTCGTATTCGAGCAACACACAGACAGTCAGACGAAATGACGAACATTTTGAAGCAAGACCTCGCTTACGCTAGATCAATAATAATTTCATTTCATGTTGATGGATCTAAACTCAATACTTTTCTTTCAGATTCTCTCTTATTTGTCTCGTTAATATCTACAATGTATTTCTTCAACTTTGTGTATGGAAGCTATCACACCATTAAACATTAACCATTAAATTTTCTCAGCTGTTAACCCCACATTGAGGGAATGCAATGGTCACTTCAAAGTAAATCGTCAAACTCATGATTTTTTTGTCATTGATTATGGAAAAGTCTCATCATACCTCATGAATACTTCGTCCTGTTGACTTCGGGACTTTTTGTATTCAATTTAAAATGACCAAAAACACATAATTTTTCTGGTACCTTGAATTTATTGATTTTTTGAAAACTAACAAAATAGGTCTGATCCATTTTCGTTTGGTTGATTTTGAAACTATTTCTTAGTGATCTCGTATTATACAGGGTAACTGGTGATAAACTACTCGGTGCTATTGACAACATAGTGTAGGCTTCTATAACTCTACGTTATATAGGCTTCTGTACGTTATAAGATTTGCTTTGAGGTTATAAACTGTATATAAAAAAAACCTTTTATCATCAATATATTCGTTTATATACAAATTTAAAGAACATAAATTCAACTATTGTTTAACTTCGGAAACATTTGTACATCTTCGTATAACATATTTGATTATTAATTTCTTTACTATAATATTTGATTATTTGATAACTATCAACTATAACTTCTAAATCATTTGATCTATCAATATGAAATAAAAAGTAACTAAAATATAACATGTTTACCTTTCTTTAAATATATAAATAAACAATTTTAACAAATAGGCCTACATTTTTATAGTCCTTACTAGCTGAATAGCCGTGCTTCGCTACGGGGATTTTTTTTACATCACGATGTTACATAATTGTAATATTTTTCTCTCATTTTCTTCCATCTTTTATTTCATGAAAATGAATTATTACATGTATTTTCTATTAGTTTGGTATTTAATTTATTGTTCATCGATTGCCTGTCAATCGCCTTTGTCACGTTATGTGGGCTGAATAAATTAAATCATTAAAGAACAAAGAATTCAGAGCGCCTTCTTTTTCAACCGTTAAATCTGCAGACTGGTAAATCACAGCCTTAGTTGAATGTTGTTGAGATCGCCCAGATACGTATTTAATATGCGAATGCATTGATCAAAATAGAAATGATCAGCTTACGTTTTTAAATATTTTCTTAAAATTATCAAGTGCCAAATTTCAAGCTCTCTAGCTTTAATTAAAGAATACCAATTACTATTTATTGTTTATCACATTTTCAAACCTTAGTTGTACGTACCAAAATGTAAAACTGGTTTACTTTTTATATGTTTTTCAAGAAAAAAATGTACAAAATTACAGCTTTCTGACTTGAAGGAAAGTATAACAAACAATATTTTTTGTTTTAGCGGTTGTTTCAACCCTTAAAGGCCAAATATTTTAAAATCCTTTCTTAGTGCGCACACCTCTAGCGCCTATACGCAACACGTGTACCAAATTTCACGTTCCTAGGTGGTATTCAATTAATATTTATAGTTTTAGGGGTTGCTACTATACTTTCACCCATTTAGCAGAACGTAACAAAATGTAAAAGTGGTAATTTTATTATATGTATCTTGTAAGAAATAAATGTACAAAATTTCAGTTTTCTAGCTTTAACGAAAGTAAACAAACAATATAAACCCCTTTTTCAAACTTTGAATATTTTACCATTGAGGAGTTTATATATTTATAAGGTTTTGGAAATTTTCTTTGACAGGAGTGGGAACAATAATAGTAGCTTGACATCAAGGAGTAAAGAATTAAGAAATAAATTTAATGTCAATGTACCGAAACCAAACCTTTCAGTATTTATGAAATTCTATACATATTTAGCACCAAAGTTTTTTAATTATTTACCGGAAAATATTAAAATATGTGGAAATAAATTTAGATTTATAAAATTATTGAGGAATCATTTAACTGAAGTTAAAAACATTGATTTCTTTTTTAATGTTGGTTATTGAGAGTGTAATAGGAATGAATGAGTGATATTGAGCGTGTATGAATGAATGACAGGTTAGTAATGTAAGTTAATATATAGTTTTTGTTTAGAATGGTATTTTTGTTAAGTTTTATTGTAAATATGTATTGCATTGCTTATGCAATGTAATCAAATGTAGAAGCCGATTTTTGAGTTAGTTATTCTAGACTCTGCTAAATTGTGATTGTTATTGTGATTGGTCCGGCTGCATTTCTCTCTGCGATTTCTCGCTTAAATAGTAATTAAATTATAAATATTTTTTTGTTTTTCTTCATTTTTTATTCTTAGTTCTTTTGTGTTATATTTTTGTTGTTTTGTTGCCCCTTACAGGTGTTATATACCTCGGGGATTTATTGCTTCTCATTTGAAACTAATCAGAACCTATTATATTTTGAAAAGTAAAGTATGTATACTTATTTTTGTTTGATGGAATATGTAGTGTGTTTAGTTTATATATTGTTTATACTGTTGATTTTGTAAAGAAGCGATGAATAAAACTTACTTACTTACTTACTTACTTATATTTATTGTTTTAGGGGTTGTTTCAACCCTTAAAGGCCAAACATTTTAAAATCCTTTCTTAATGCACCTTTAGTGCCTATGAGCAATATGTGTACCAAATTTCATGTTCTTAGGCGGTATTCAATTATTATTTATATTTTTTGGGGTTGTTATGACATTTTCATCCCTTAGCAGAAAGTGAAAAAATGTAAAATAGATTTAATTTTTTATACGTATCTTGCAAGAAATAAATTTACAAATTATCAGCTCCTAGCTTTATAGAAGGTATACAAATGCATATTTATTGTTTTTAGGGGTTGTTATCACATTTTCACCCTAGTAACGTAATGATAAACTGGTTTGTTTTTTAAATATATCTTGTAATAAATAAATGTAAAAAAATTCAGGTTTCTAGCTTTAAGGAAAGTATAAAAATTAATATTTATTGTTTTAGGGGTTGTTACTGCAATTCCACCTCTTAACAGAACGGGAAAAAATGTAATTCTAGTTTATTTTTTCTATGTTTCTTGTAATAAATACATTTACAAATTTTCAGCTCTCTAGCTTATGGAAGCTAATGGAAACAAATGTATATTTATTGCTTTTAGGGGTTGTTATCACATTTTCACCCCTAACGAAATGTTAAGTTTAATTTATATGTATCTTGTAAGAAATAAACTTTAAAATTTCAGCATTCTAGCTTTAAGGAAAGTATATAAAACAATATTTATTCTTTTAGGGGTTGCTTCCACCCTTAAATGCCAAATATTTCAAAATCCTTTCTTAGTGCGTCTCTAGCGCGTATGAGCAATATGAGTATGAAATTTCACCTTCTTAGGTAGTATGGTTTTTGAGATATATAAACAACAATATTTATTTTCTTAGGGGTTGTTTTAAACCTTAAAGGCCAAATATTTTAAAATCCGTTCTTATTGTACCTCTAGTGTCTATGAGCAATAATTGTACCAAATTTCAAGTTCCTAGGTGGAAAGGTTTTTGAGATCTGTATCAAATAGTATTTATTGTTTTAGGGGTTGTTTCAACCCTTAAAGGCCAAATATTTTAAAAATTTGTCTTAGTGCGCCTTTAGAGCCTATGAGCAATACGTGTACCAAATTTCACGTTCCTAGATGGTATGGTTTTTGAGATCTATAACAAACAATATTTATTGTTTTAAGGAGTTGTTTCAAGGCCACCCTTATCACCTAGGGGTATAAAAAATAGCCTACGACCTATTCTCAGGCCTACCAAATATACAAAAAAAATTCATAAAAATCGGTGAAGCCGTTTCGGAGAAGTTCGATAACAAACACTGTGACACGAGATTTTTATATATACAGATAATTGTATACATTTTCCGAGTTAAAAATCCCTGTAGTCATAGAAGTTATCACTTCCAACGTGTGGTCTTAAGCCCACCCAAATTTTTTTATATTAACAAATATCATAAATTAATTGTAAATAATTAATTAAAAAAAAACCCATACAAAATTCTATATTAATGTAAACAAAAATAATGTATTGTTTGAGATTATTATTGGTTTAGTAATTTGTTTAGTTACATACTTAATTTTAGGCTAGTTATAATAACGCTAGGCATTTTTAACACCTTACTAATGTAATGTAGTCTTAAGCATTTAAAACTTTTTTTGCTATAACAGGAAAACAATGGGCTTGTTAAACTTACATTACATGGGCTTTGTAGCTTAGGAGAATATATTATTTTAAGACTCTGTATGACCTTGTAAGTTCTTAAGATTCATGTTATGGAAAATTTCCAAAACTTTAAATCATGCTAGAAACTGGAAATGAGCACAAAGGCTATTTCTAGCATAAAAATGATGTAAAAAATTCACGCAATTCCGCAACCTCTCCAATAGTGGGTTTTAAACAGAAAAACTGCAACAAAAACAAATTTGTACATACAACTTTTATGACAATTTTAGAAATTGTAGTTTTTGGCATGACCTTTATTTTGAGACCTTGAGCATCTCTTTTGTGATCTTGGGGAAGGGGGGTAGTTATGAAAGTTAAAATGTTAAAAAAATCTTTTTTTGAAAGAAAAATTAGTATAACTGGAAACAGGCCAACATTTCTAATAGACAGTAAGACAGTAAATGTAAAAGTTATTGCTTACATCAATACCTTTAATTTAAGACCTTGAACTTTCTTCTAACTGCTATAGCACTCACTAATTGAATTATTATTTTCTTTAACACTGTGTTTAAAGGACTTACAAGGTACAACTTTCTATAGCAAATAAACCATTTGTTGCACTCTTTCAACCCTCCCCAAACCCCCTACCAGAGGATGGAAAAGATCTCTCCTGGGTATATTAATTCTAACAAACGCCTTATTTTATATCATATTACCCTACCTACTAGATAAATATACTGTTTACAAAATTGTGAACTTCAAAACACAATAGCGTGGTTATGAAAGATAAATATAAAATTCATTTATACTGACCCGTAAGTATAATATGTAAAAATATTATATTCTAGCATTATATTCGAGAAATTTGTAAATTTTTTGAACACTGTGTATATCCTATTAAACTTTTGAATCACTCTGAAGGTAGCTGAGGTTAAGAGCTTTGACATGAGATGTCGAACATTTTTCTCTGTAAAACATTTCCTAAAATGTTAACTACACTCTCTAGGTAGTACTAAGATGTTTAAATTTTATTTAATTTTCTATTGCGTGTATATTTTTTAAATTATGTTGTTCTAGAATTTTTATTTTTTGTAACTCTTATCTAAAATTGCAATATTTTTTATAAATTTTTATTTTATTTCGTAATTGTTGTAATTCAATTTATAAAAGTTTTGTTTTCACTGAAAGCATCAGAAGTCATCTGCTAAGACTTACCAATGCCGTACCAATACAACGGAGGCGCTAAATGTTTGTTACGAGATCGCTGCTTATACCCGTGGTGGTCACCTTGCCATAAAATATCAAATCTTCTATTCATTCTAACCACTGCCATTTACCTCGGTACCGCACACACAGTTCACATTCTTTCCGCACTTAGGTCCGCTCTAAGATTTTAAGACAAACTTATATACAACACTTTTCATATTAAAACCGATATCATGGCACGAGATGTAAGGCGGTAGTATGCAAGATGATACAGTTTCTGCACGATAAACACTCACACAATGTCTAAAGCAGAACTCTTGAATGTCTAAGCAAGAGAACGAGGTCAACCTTGCATAGTGAAAGTCTTGAGTCAGTATTACAATGTATTCAACCGACTCAGTGCAAAGTACAGACTGCAGTGGGAAATGGAGCTTTCATAATGAAATTCCACTGAGAGAATGTCCAGTAAAAGTAAAAGCTGAAATGTGAGGAGTAGGCCGTATCAGAGCAGTTTGTATGTAGACTTTGCTGTATTATATAATCACAGCAGAGCCATTGGTGATTCAAAACTGCCAAATTCGTTTACATTAATTTTACTTCAACCAAACTGAATAAAGAAACAGAAATAATGCAACCGTATCCTGTGCACGGATTTAAATGTTCAGAACTGACTGTAAATGCCCTCTTTATTTTCAGTAATTTTGTTTATATCAGATATCATATTGATAATAATACAGCAGGTTCTAATCAGACGTAAACAAAACTTTGTTCCTTACACTAAATTGAGTAAATCTTATAATAGTTTTATGTACAAGCAATATAAACTATTTAATAAGCTACCATTATCAGTAAGACGGATGTCTGATGCAGATGCAAAGCTGTTGTTACAAGTTGGCTCAATCGTATGGCCTTTTACTCATTTAATGGTTAAATGCAATGTGATCTTTCGAATTTAATATTGTAGATTAGTTTTCAATCCTAGATTACTAAACATATTTATATATTCTTTGCCACTAACCATTAGTCATTTTGACAACTGTATTATATTATTATTTTTCACAAAAAATAATATAACAGTGAAATGCCTTATTCTCCACTGATTTTTTTTGTGCCACAGAAATTGTATTTACACATTGTTATATTAAATTATAGGAAAATAATGTTGTTGATACTATAAAAAAAGGTAATAAACAGCCCATTGTAAAAATAATTGCTTTAAATCAAAACCATAAAAAGTAGCCTACAATGTAAAAGACTTGAAAATTAACATTATTAAATTTTGTAAAGAATATCACACATGTTCATTTTTAAGCACGACTAAGCTATAAGGTTAAAAGTTACGCTAACTCTAACCATTCATCACCACGACGATGCTTTAATAGAAGGGCAGCTCAAAAACAACCCTACCTTTTATATTGTATAAGTGTATATTTTGGATGAAACTTCCATTGATTGGCACAAAAATATTGTATCAACAGCTTCGTACAATATTTTGTTCGGTGAAGACTAAATAGAAACCCTGCCCTAATTACAGCAGAAAGCAGACAAAACACTTTGTGTATGCGTGTATGTATATATATCGTAAACAAACGGATTAGGCTGACCTTTGTTCTCATTCATTTTGCATCTATTTTTCCCTAAAATAATTATTTTTCTTTATTTTTTGTGAATTTTATTCCCCGTCCAAAATATTCCCAACCTCAATTTCCCCCAAATCTCATTCGGGCTTTTGGACATATTCTGCACCCCTGAATATAATTTCACAAATTTTGGTAATATTGAAAAATATTTTGTTTTTAAAAAACAAAACTTTTTCAGTATAGTCCCCACTATGTTCCAGTTTTTCTTTTAATCTTCAAACATTAAACAAATATACCATTTTAACTATTTCTGAAAAGTGTACAGAAAGTTCACCTATATTTTCTGAACAATATCACTGGCTACATGATAAATTTTACATCTATTTTATATTGTTTTTACAGTTTTAAAAAAGCCTCTAAAATCCCCAAAAATACTTAAGGTTTGCCAGCTTCAGGGGAAAAGGAAAGCCTGAAATATAAAACTGGATTTACATTATGTTCACCAGCAACATTGAAAGAAATGTAATCATAATTCCAGTATAATTGGCTTGAAGCTAATAAGAGGATGCTGAAGAAAAGTGTTGATTACAAGATTAAAAGTAGGCTAACACAATGGCTGATGGTCACAGAGTATGGCTAGTGTATGCAGTGGGCAGAACAATATTATGTACAAGCAAACTCAAGTTTTATTCCTTCTTACAGAACTGGTCCTATAGAAGGACATATGTTTGATACCAAAATTTGGGTCCCCGAAATAAGCTGTAGTTAAAAAAAGTTACCTTATAAAAAAATATACAGGGTGTCAAAAAAGTATCGGAACAGCTGAATTCCTCAGCAACTAGAAAATATCTAATGAAAACTCCTATTTTGGTATTAAGTTTTTAGAATTTAATCTAATGTTGTCGTTTTTATTTAAACATTTTTTTATAAGTTAACCGTTTTTACCCAAATTAAGACTTGTAATCTGGATTTTTAGACTTTTGAAAAGCTATTTCCGGACAATAGATAAAACAGTTACTCCCATTTAAAAATGCTTGAAATTACATGATTTTTCATAAAACAAGTCATAAAACAAGAGTACTTATTTTTACGAACAATCCTATTTTAGTTTCCTTAATTTTTTAGATTTTCATCGATAATCTAAAACCGGTCATCAAAATATAATTTTACTAAATGTGTACGTTTTATTGTGTAACTTGATGAAACATGTAATTCCAAGCATTTTTTTAAATGGGAGTCATCGTTTTCTCTACTACCATCAAATATCTAAAGCTTTTAAAGATGCTAATTTCAAGTACAATTTGCACAGAAACGGTTGGGTTTATAAAAAAAATAAAATGTCCTTAAATTTTATTATTAAATAAAATAAGTCCATCATTTGTGTGCTTAGATATCAATACAATTGTAACTCCTTAAACTATTAGATATTTTCAAGTTGGCTGCCATATTGGAAAAATGATTGATGTTTTCACAATTTTAAAACCACAAATTTATAGACATTCCAGTCAAATTAGAGATCAAACATTCTTGTTCACATTATTTTTTGCATGTGCTAAAACTAAATTTGTTGATAGTCCTGGTAAGTTCGTACTATCTAGTATTTAAGGTAGAGTCCTGGTAATTCGAGTTGCGATAATCAGAGGTTCCGTGTTATTCGAGCCACAAATAGCGCCTTCAGTATACAAAAATACCATAGTAACAAACTTTTCCTGATACTGCCGTATTCCCCACCCCTCTCTTAAAGGTCACTCGACACCACTCCGAGTGGGTCTAAAAATAAATCAGTCCCACTACTGTATTGTGTGTGAACGTGTGTTTACATTTGTTTTTCCAATCTATGGTTTATTGTGAAACATTAACTTTAATAAGTGGAAGTGCTTCATGTGCTTTTATACTTTTAAAAATTAATATGAGTTCTAAGAGTAAAAGAAAGTTTGTTCCATTAAATACAAAGCTGGAAGCTCTTAAGAGAATATACAAAGGTGAAACGGTAAAAAAATTTGCAGAAGAATATGGCGTAGATGAAGTAACAGTTGGGGACTGGCGCAAGAATCGTGATAAAATTGAAAAGTTTGCATCACAATAGTCTTCTGAAAAATGTTGTAATGAACAAAAATCCATGAAGAAATCAGAATATGAAAAAAACAGTAAACGCTATTTTTATGGTTTTGTCAGCAAAGGAAGAGGGGTGTCTAATATCAGGCCCCCTGATATTAAATTTTTTTATCAATTCGTGTGGAAGAAGGTGTTTAAAGAAAATGATTTACCTTGTAAAGTAATTTTAGTTTTGGATAATGCGTGCTCACACCCGGACGAACAGGAACTGAAATGTGATGAAATACGCGCAATGGTTTTACCACCAAATGTGACAAGCCTCTTACAGCCTATGGACCGAGGTGTTACTTGAGTGTTTGAAGAAAAAGTACAGGCGCCGTCTGCTATTATTCAAACAATTGAAGACAAGGGAACTTTTACAGATTTTCTTAAAAAAGTTACAGTTAAGGATGTGATTTATTGGGTTGCTGAGGCTTGGAATGAAATTACATCACAGACACTAGTAAAATCGTGGAATAAAATCTTATACAATAAAAGTGAAAACAACGATAACAGTTATGAAACGGATGATGATAAACCTCTGCGTAATTTATTGAAAAAAACTACCTGCTTGTGATGAAAAAACCAAATTGAAATTTCTGAATGGATGAGTCAGGACGAACAGTTTGAGACAACAGAAGACAAAATCATTGATATGGTCTGTGACGCAACATCACCCATTGAAAGTGGCGAAGAAATTGTATAAGTAGCTCAACCTGATATAAATCATAGTGAGGGATTCGCAGCTTTGGATGCAGGGCTACGCTACGTTGAACAACAACCTGAAGCTACCGCAGCCAATACCGTATTACTCTGTCCAACGACAGACATCGCAGCTCGTAAACGTTGCATTGTAGTTAAATAAAAAACTATTTATGCATTTTTTTAAAAGTATGTTTTTATTTTTGTACTGTATATAAAATTACGTTTGTACCTCAGTGTTCAATACAAAATACTGTATATTTAATACAACTTCTATCTTTGCGGTTATACGAGGGATATAAATGGCCGTTTTATTTTAACCTCTGCATATTCCGTGTAGTTCGAGTTTCTCATAATCCGAGGTACTCTCGGTCCCATTCAACTCGAAATATCGGAACTCTACTGTACTTCTTTTATTCACTCTACCCATTGTCGACTGTTGAGATGATCGTATGTGAACGAGTCACCCACTCTCAACAGACTGTGCTTGTCTTATTTATCACTTAGTACCGATATGGCGGTGTTTCATATCTGGATTTTACCTATCCGAATGACCCGTCGCCACTCTATGCCGGATATGGCAAGTTGTACTATTGAGTTAAAACTTTAAGAAGATTTTTTTAAATTACGTATTTCGGAATTTTGGACGATTTTGAAAATATAATCCTGTAGCATGTAATGTCTAGAACTTGCTAAAAAGAAAATACTTTTAAACAACACAGTAGATTTCAAAAACGAGAGCGCAGATAATAAAAAATAAATAGATTATTTATTACAAAACACAGATAGACAGTGGGAAAGAAAAAAACTTAGAACAGTACACACGTGCAAAGACTAGTAACTGTACTCTGTGACCATAGATCCACAACAGAAGTACACGATTTTTATAGAACTTGTTAATGATATCTGGTACATGGTAACAGTATCTGATGACTGAATAAAGGAAAATCATCTGATCAGGCCGGACCAATAAACATTCAACAAGGAGGGAAACGGAAGCTAAAGCTATAGATTTTTTTTTTCTCGTGAAGACAAAAGGTTGAGGGAAATATCTTTCTTCTATCTTTAGCAATGGGTCAAGACTGTTACCAAGTATGAACAGACCTGTTGTTATCTACATTCATAGTTGTTCAAGTTAATTAATACACACTAGCACGGTCTAGTATAAATTGTAAATTACTTTTGAACAGTTTGACAAAATAAGTCAGATTTCGATGAATTAAGAAGTGTTACATTTGTATATGCAATCAACTTTAATAGCGTTAAACAGTAAAACAGTGGGGAAAATGCAATGGGAAATGTTATTTAATTTAATGCTCTTTACCAGCAGTATATACAAACTATGATTTCTTTATAATTTGCATGTGATGCAATAACCATAACCATTGATCTATTTATATTTTATATTCCATGTGTATGTTTTTCATATTATTATTATTTAAAATAGAATTGTTAAAAGGTTCTCATAAAATAATGACTTTTAATCTTTCTATTCCTAAATTCACTTTACCTCTCAACTTCACGATAAAACCCCAGAGGTAAGCACTTAAAATTACTGTAATACAAAGTAGAACTCATTTCAAGTAGAACTTTAATTAATTTCAATCCTTTAATTTATTACATTATACAATTTATATGATATAAAAAAAGCTTGTCCCGAGATTTACCAGTGTAAATAATTAATAATACAATATGTAACTTGATCTTGACACAGCAAAAAAAAGATGTTTTATGTATTTCATAAAATAAATTTACACAGGTAAATAATTGCGTGACAAGCTTATTTATATTGTATAAATTGAATAATGTAATGAATTGATTTAATTTAAAGTTTATTTTCTCCTTTTTAGATTATTGAAATGATTCCTTGTTTTTAAAAATGATTTTTTACTCATAAATAGTCTATCTGATAGGAAAGCCCTAAATTATTTTCTATGAGCACCTCTGCATTCTTGGTGATGAGAGAGTAAATTGTCATGAGGCGTGGGAGAAGGGCATGAGGGGTATCGAAATATGTGTTAAAAACTTCAACTTTAGTGATGTCAAATTCCAAAGGAGTGACCGAATCCAACCTCTTGCCATAATTAAGAATGCAATCAAAGTAGGCATTCTCCCTGTTAATTCCAGGGTGTGGCAAAGAATTTTGATGAAGAACTCGAATTTTTTTGTCGTACGATCTAGGCCCGTACTCCTTCTCCATATTTGAAAATGGTCTAAGAAAAGGAACCAAATCTGCTCCATACAAAGCATTTGCACCCACACAAAGAAGACTCAGAACAATCTTTGAGTCTGATATCCAAAAACAATTTTATTCTGCTCTCCCGCTTTTACAGCAAATAGCCTTCAATTTTGGTTTCATGTAAACATACCTGGATCGTTTAAAAAAACCACCATTCTCAAAATTTAAGCAAAACCAGTCCTTCAATTACTTTCCTTACGGTCGGACATAGTGTCCAAGAATTTTCAGTATGTATTCCAAAAGGTGTTGGTAAAAATCTTCAGCTTGCATATCAGAAACAATCATACGAACCACGTCCAGCCCCTTGGTAAATAGCCTACAATTTTCGTTCATATAAAAGTACTAGGGGCTCCACCTCTGCTCGCTTCACTCACCAACACCAGCGAAGCCAATGCACAGATTATTGTATATTATGATATTTTCACGGAAATGACGACTGAGCGGTGAACTGTACGTAGCTAATGTAAGACAGATTTCGAAATAGACAAGACCATCAACAATAATTCAAATTCCGGCATGCTTTGTAATTTCACCATTCAATTTTGAATGTAAAATAAAATAATATGTACTACAAAAACAACAGTATGTTTATAAGGGATTAATTACAAGTAAATAATAAGAATATTTTTAATAAGGAATTTGAGATTGAATTTTTTTCTTTAATATATATTTCCAAAATTTGGCGGCACACTTTAGGAATTTTGCGGAGCACAAAAATGCCGCAGCACAGTGATTGAGAATCACTGGGTTAGTCTTCCAAAGAAAAACGTAATTTATGAGAAATGTACTGTTATATAATATAAATTGTATAATGTAATAAATTGTTGCAACAATCAAGTATCACAGCAAGGGTGATTTCCGCATAAACGGTGAATTTCACTAGATATGGAAATATGGCCCCTTTTGGGCGCGCTCTAGCGGCGAAACGGTTAGTCTTACAAAAAAAAGTTTTGTATAAGAAATGTAGGCAATTTTATCTACTTTAATTTAGTATAGAATGGGTTTGTCGAAAAAACTTCATTTTTTAGATATAGGCCGAAAACTGAAAAATGTGCCAAAATTTGGTCAAAAAGTGCAAAAAAACAAAGTTTCGGTCAAAATTGTTGCCAGCAAACTTCAAATTCGTGTTCAGCAACCCAAAAAACATAAAGGGTGAGAAAATTAAAACTATAGCAAAACTTGTTTCTGAGCCCCCATTTTTTTACTAATATGCCTAGCCTATTAGCTATTTTCAATTTTATAAAAAGTAAAGTTAATTTATCCATGTAAGAACAAGATTTTATTAGAAAAGCCTATTATTATTTTAGTTTAGTAAGGCCTTAAGTCCTGAATAAAACTTGTTCTGATACTATTGATCTTATTGTAAACTATTTAGACAGATAAAAAGATAAACCAAGCAATTAATATAACATTATTTGATACCATTGTATTAAGTATGAATAATTGTTTATGTATGAGTAAATCTAACTTATAATATAATATGCTTATAAATTGGATTTAAAACTTCTGAATTGATCACAGTTAGGGCCCCATTTGGACCTTCTTCGCTGGGGCCTCCAAACCCACCTAGCTATTCTACTGCCATCCAGTGAATCAAGTTAGTTTGCAGTTCAGTTTAATTAATAATAAAGCTGGTCTCTGATGTATACGTAGAGTGTGCTAGATTTAAAATGGCAAGTTGTGTTAAAATTTACAGATTGTGATCAAGCTGGTAATGTTAACTGTGAAGACAATTAACTATTTGCAGGGCCCGACACATAAAAGAACACTCATAAGGCATATTTTTACAATGCCAATCATTGCCTACCAATGGTTGGAAGCAAATATTTGGTTTTGTGTGGACTACATCTTTTCGTAAGCCACTCAATTGTAACATGAATTAATTGTCCTCGTGAGAAAATTGAGGCCAACCGTTGTCATGAACTTTACCCCTTGCCAATCCAAAAACAGATGAGGTGTTTAGTTTAAGTTTACTGTCTGAGATTTGTTAAAACTAATTACTTGTGTGTTTATATAATATAAAGTGTTTTAATACAACATGCCATTGAAATACAATAGGCAGCCTTGTTGTCTTGACGTCTGTCATTCTTTCTATGAATCTGTGCCTGGTGACAGTAGTTTCTCTCATTCTGTTTGTATTTAGTTTTCTTAACATCTCAGTTCTAGTATTCTAGTTCTGGGTTCCTGTTTTATATTTTTAGATTTGTCAACATAGGCCTAGTCCTCTAGGTTGATGTTTCTCTTTTTAGTTTTTATAAGTGTTAACTTTAGTTTTTAGTTGATGACAAGAGTCGATTTATACTCTTGAAACGTTGTGTATTATTTCCTTATACACAAATGATGTTAATTGCCGGAACAAAAAATTGTAAAAATATAATCAATCCATTATTAGAAACTAATTTTAAAACAGAATTGTTGTAGTTGTTAAACTTAACGATACGCTTATTCAGAAGTTAAATGGAAATAATTTAACAATGCTGCTGCTTATTTAAAATAAGAACAGTATTATTATTTTCTCGGTCTATTTAGTTTCTGACAGACCGAAGTTATCTCCCCTCGTTAACTAATTTGATTGAATTATTTTAACTACTTAGTTAATTAAACAAATAAAAGAGCACTGGGGCGATAAAATCACACTGATTTGAATAAAAACCCCGAACCACAAAACAAGGAACAAAAACAATAACTAAACAACTAAATTATAAGTTATGTTTAATACGCTACCCTTATGTACATTTCGATGACATGGTCATCATCCTCAGAGGGTTTTAACACTACTTAGTTAATACTTGTTAGGAAATTTAATTTATTAAGATGTGCACAACAACATATCGTACATAGTATATTGGATCATAAAAAAATCATAAATTGGTTTTTATTATGAAGAAAAAAAGTTTCAGTTGATTTTTGAGACCTTAAAAAAAATGAGCAATATTATTTGTTATTCAACCCAAATGTTTATGATATAAGTGTGTCTTTATTTCTGTCTGCCTTTTACCCTACCACGTCCAAACAGCTGAATAAATTTTCATGAAGCTATCAAAAAGTGAAGAATTACACAGGGACCTCAAAATATTGTTTATCAATGGACAACCAAGCAATATTGTTTATGGTTGTTTATTAACCAAGCATTTTTCCAGCAGCCAATAAGACCGGAGGATAGGAAATACACAAGCTACATTAAGCATAAACGGATGTACGAAAACACTTATTTACCAATGGGTTTGAAGACTAGCAGCATTTCATACCAAAGGAGTACGGATAGGATGTTTGCATTATTACTATACCATGGGATGGTTATTTATATGGATGAATTAATTAGCCTATGTATTAGATAACATTTGAGGACCAGTTAGTGTTGTTGGAAAAAGTTTTTAAGCGTTTAGATTATGCCAAGCTAAAACTAAAAACTTCGAAATGTCATTTCTTCTACAACACTATAGATGTTTTGGAACACTCTATTTCAGCAGAAATAGTACCCACAAAAACCAAAGGAAACAAAAGTGAGAAGATTCGTTGGGCCTATCAACGGTTTATTCACAGATTTAGTGAGATAGCCAGACCATTGACAGATTCAAGGTAGAAGGCATGTGCGGAAGAAAAATGCTTTATCTGGACGAATTTACAAAATTTACACGAAAGCCGGGGAAGAAGGCTTTGCCTAAATAGAAGGGATATAGCACTATTTATAAACAGAGAATGTAGATCAATAGGTAACCGTTACGCTGTATGTGTCTATATAGTAAAAAATGTTGAAATATTGACTATAGTCCCATGAACTATAATTGGGGATGTGCTGTACAAAATACAGTAGTAAATTAAAAATAAAAATAATAAACTTTTAAACCCGTGCGTTGGGCTGTGTATATGCAGTAAAGTCCCGGTAATTGGAGTCTAGATAATCCGAGGTTCCGTGTGATTCGAGCCACAAATAGCATTGAATATGACCATGCATTGTGACACATTCTTGCTGCTTGAAGGATACCGATCTTTAAATTTTTGTTTTCCAATGAATCTTCCAAGAGCGTTTGTACAATAAGCCGCCGGTATAAATGATTAACATTTTTTATAATGCCCTGATCCAATGCTGTACAACTAAAGTCATGTTCGGGGGGAAAAAAATAACCATAATGTTGTTCATATAAGTGGGATACAGTTATTCACAGTACAAGTGTCAATATACAATATGATTGTTCTGTTCTGTTTACAAATGGTTTTCCAATGAATCTTCCAAGAGCGTTTGTACAATAAGTCGCCGGTATAAATGCTTAACATTTTTTATAATGCCCTGATCCAATGCTGTACAACTAAAGTCATGTTCGGGGGGGAAAAAAATAACCGTAATGTTGTTCATATAAGTGGGATACAGTTATGCACAGTACAAGTGTCAATATACAATATGATTGTTCTGTTCTGTTTACAAAAGGTTTTGTCGAGATTTAACAACAGACAGAGATTGGGCAGAGCATCAATGACAAACTACAGTATCGGTACCTAGAGAATTCTCGGAAGGCAAAATTCTTGGAAACCGGTACAGCGTCTAGAATTACAAATACGTGTACAAACACGAGTCCTGCCCAGAAAAATGTACAATAGTTAACATAAATACACATAATAAAAATAATACACATACAAAATCTGTAAGAATAAGTTAATAATTTAACAAGACAAAACACAAAAAAAGAGATCACATCTGTCACAAAATAGTATCATGATGCACAAACTCATCCACCAAGTAAAAGGATCCAGACAATAGAAATTGCCCAAGACCGTTTTTTAAATCCTGTAGTTTGGTGAATTTTGAATGCTTTTAGGAAGCTTATTCATGAACTTTGCACCAGATTGTGAGGGAAGTTTACTGTATAACCTGTGCTGTCTGGCACGATACTCACAAGCTTGTCTGGTGCTGTAGACATGATCACACTTGAATTAAAAAAAAGCAACACTTCAAGTATATAAATACATGAAGTGTAAGTACTCCATATTTCTTGAAATAGTTTTTACAACTTTGTCTTTTATGTAGCCCTGCAATAAGCCTTTTATGGCTCTTTTTTACAAAACAAACACTCTTTTTATGTTTTGAACTGATGAGTTTCCCCAAAGAAGAACTCCATAATTCAAATAATGATACACTAGCCCATAATGGGCTGTTAAAAGTATCAATGTACCACAGTATGGCTTCAAACTTTTCAGTACAAATATACCTGAGCTAATTTTGGCACTAATACTGCTAATGTGGTCATTCCAGTTCAACTTGTCATCAATTAGAAGACCCACAAATTTTATTGATTGCACTTCTTCAAGTCTACTATCACCTAGCATGACACTTGTCAGATTTGAGCTATGCTTTCTGTTATAAAGTGAGATGAGGGGGGGTAATATATATATTTTAATTATATTAGAAGTAGAATTTTATTGGTAGCTTAGCTTACGATGCAACACGCGATGAAGTCAAATCGCATAGTTGCATTTTGTAGCAAGCCAACGACCGAGCTAGACGAGTAAAACTGAGTGGGGACAGAGATGTTAAATAGAGGCGACTAAATTTGAGAGAGGGCTTTTTGGGTGGAAGGAGTGTAGGTGTACGTTGGGGCAACACGGGCTGACCGAAAGAAGTCACAAGGACAAATTAAGGTGAGGAACATTTATTGTGAATATTTGGGGAAATGTTTTTAGTAGAATCAGTTTTGTTTGATTTATAATAAATTGAAGTAATTATTTATTTGATTGATATCCGTGTTTGAGAATTTTTGGAAGTAAATATATTATTTGAACTCAGTTTTGCCCGTAGAGTTAGGCATAAGATTTGTATGGATTTAGATTGATTGTTGTTGGATGAATTAAAATCTCTGTGATTAGTTGTGTGTACGGAGTTAAAATAAAAGATATATTTATAATGTCCTTGGTGGAATTAATTTGAATACATGCTTTGTGACCCTCTCACTCCAAAATAATTCGAGCTAAGCGAGTTGCCTTTTATATAAAGATCCCTACGTAATATTTCTACTGAAGTGTATGTACTTTGTTTCACATGGATTGATTGTTAAATTGTTTTCAGCAAAATACTGTCCGGTGGCATTGACTTGTATAAAAGCCTTCTGCTCCAATTGTTGAACAGAATCTGCTTGAAAACATAGTGTTGCATCATCAGCAAATTGAATTACTCTATCCGCATGTACTGATGATGACAAATCATTAATATAAAGTAAAAATAACACTGGGCCGAGAACTGATCCTTGCGGGACTCCTTGTCTCAGATCAATCTCTTCAGACAGCCTTCCTACAACATTAACACGCTGTGTTCTATTGGAGAGATGTGAGTTTATCCATAGTAATGGAATCCCTCTAATACCAATATTTTCGCATTTCTTAAGTAACAAATTAAAATCAACACAATCAAAAGCTTTAGAAAGGTCCAGGAAAATTCTCATAACTTCCCTTTTCTTATCAAGACCTTCCAATAAGAAGTTCATTAACTTGACTACTCCATCGATTGTGGATTTTCCTTTTTGAAATCCATATTGGCTACAACAAAGAATATTAAATTTATCTAAATATTTAAGAAGCTGCATTAAAAACAGTTTTTAAAAATTTTTACTAAATTATGGGAGCATAGAAATGGGTCTGTAATTATTAATACCATTTCTTTCACCCTTTTTAAATAAAGGAAGGACCTTAGCAGATTTTAATCTACTTGGGAATTTACCTTCGGAGAATGAAGAATTTATTAAAACCTGAAGAGGTTTGGTGAGTTCTTCAGAACACTGATAAGCCACACAGAAACTTCATCAATGTCAGTGGACTTTTTATTTTTTAATTTCATAATAGTTCTAGAAACATCCTCTTCATGCACAGGCAAAAGAAACATGGATGACTCCATATCTCTGTTTCGGAATGAGTATGGGTTACAATTCTTACCATGAAATAAATTTTGAGTGAAGAAAGTACATATTAAATAAATCCGCAACAAGTGATGGTTCAGAATAACTAACTCCATCAACCTCCTATTCCACATTTCCAGAATTAACATTCTGCTTGTGAACATCATTAATAATTTTCCAAGAGGTTTTACTAACATTATCCGATTGACAAATTTGTTTGCTTACTTCATATGATTTAGATGCGACTATTACTCGTCTGTATATTCGCTTGTAATTTTTGTAATATGTTTTGAATTCTTGAGAGGTAGTTGTTGTATATATTTCATAATAAAATTTCAACTTCTCCCTAGATACCAGAATTCCTTTGGTTATCCACTTCTTTGTTGGTTTGTTTTGCTTTACTTTTAATTTAATTATTTTTAAAGGACAAGCAACTTTAAGAAAAAACATAAGCTATCAAAACTCTCCCAATCTTCATTTTTCAGTAAGTATTTTTAAATATTAATATTTTCATGGCGATAATCCCTAACTTATCTAAAGGATGGCTTGTTGATGAATGGTAAGTATCTTAGATTAATTGCCTGTGCATAATAAAATTTTGGGAAAAGAATTCAATATTATCACCTAGGTCATTTAAGATCAAAACTCTCCCAATCTTCATTTTTCAGTAAGTATTTTAAAATATTAATATTTCCAGGGAGAAAATGCCTAACTTGTCTAAAGGATGGCTTGGTGATTAATGGTAAGTATCTTAGATTAATTGCCTGTGCATAGTAAAAGTTTGGGAAAAGAATTAAATTTTGTCATCTAGGTCATTTAAGCTATCAAAACTCTCCCAATCTTCATTTTTCAGTAAGTATTTTAAAATATTAATATTTTCAGGGCGATAATCCCTAACTTGTCCAAAGGATGACTTGTTGATGAATAGTAAGTATCTTAGATTAATTGCCAGTGCATTAATGATCTGATATTGCAGACTGAATAATTTTGACTGTTAAAAATTAATTAGGGACATTCGATATAACGTTATCTATTGCTGTTGCAGAGAACTCTAGTGGGAGAGGCACCATTTAAGATTATAGGTAGCCAAAAGGTCTCGCAGTCTGTCTGTACACCTAGATTTACTTAAAACATTTATGTTCAAGTCACCACATATAAAAAATTTAAAACTTTTAAAACATAACTTTTGCAACAGCAAATCAAAATGATCGAGAAATAAGTTGATGGCTCCACTTGGAGCTATATTAGCCCTATTAGGACCACTTCTTCACTCTTGCATCTAAATTTAGCTCCTGTTATTTAAAAATCCTTTTCTACGTAAAGATTCTTATCAATCTTAAAACTATCACAATTTATATCCTTCTCTGCAAAAAGCACTACCCCCCCCCCCCCCCCCCCCCACACACCTTTATAAGATATTCTAGAAAACTGACTTGCTAAATTACACCCTTCCAGATTAAAACAATCAATATTATGTTTATTGAATCCATGCTCTGTAATTACAAAAATATATGATACATATAGGAAAACAAAAAAGATTTAAATCAAAAATCTTATTAGTGGCAAACTGTGCATTTTGATGAATAATTTTGAAAACAGTCCCTACCTCTTGGCTACCATTTGATGTGACCACGCACATTGAATCACAAACTGCAGTTCAGAAGTAGCTGCTGGGAGTGAAGTGTTTTGCAAGTGATTTTCATTACCTGATGTGGTTAACCACGTGTGACATGACAGAGTTTATCTGGATTAGGAAAGTTAAAAAAACTTATTTCCCTGTCACCGGTGTCTACATGAGAACTACAAAATGTCTCATCAATTGTTATAAACAATGTATCACTACTGTCCATAAAAGAAAATGTGTTCAAGGCTTCACTCAATGCACCACAAATCACCTTTTTTCCTTTAGTATTGAAATGCTCAACCCATGGCCGATGTATTGACTCCTGTTAATTATACTATTTATGTCAAGCCATAGTAACTTATTGTTTACATTATTTTCCATTATACTATGTACAAAACAGTTTGCAATATTGATATGCGACCTATACTTGTAATTATTGTGTCTTTGAGGTATGGAAGTCATAATGGAAGTTAGCAGTGACGTAGGAGACCTTGTGTGTTACCGTTAAACCGGATATGCCACATTGAGTTGAGTACTTATAAATGTAACCACATTTCAAAGGTGTTGAATCAGTCAATTATGCACCAGAT
>JAGFPH010000062.1:763452-776664 GCA_018207615.1 Philaenus spumarius
GCAATATTGAACAATTCAACAGTGACGTAGAGACCTTGTGTGTTACCGTTAAACCGGATATGCCACACTGTGTTGAGTAATTGTGTAACCACATTTCAAAGATGTTGAATCAGTCAATTATGCACCAGATAACAATATTGGACAATTCAACACTGACGTAGAGACCTAGTGTGTTACCAGTTAACCGGATATGCCACGTTGTGTTGAGTACTTGTGTAACCACATTTCAAAGCCGTTGAATAAGTCAATTATCCACCAGACAGCAAATATTAGACAATTCAACGCTACTGAAATATTATTAATTTTTCTTTTTGTTAAAAGTGAAAACCATTATTGGTAAACCCAATATGTAAAAACATATTGCTACTAAAATCTAAAAACTAGATATAAACTAAATTATTATTAATAACTGCTACGACTAAAAACAATTAACAACAAAAACAAAACTTCTAAATATCTTAAAATTACTCTGGAAATCTTTAAAAAAACTAAAAGCACTTTAATCTTAAAACTAACAATTTTGAAGATTTACTGAACGTGAAGGTTCAGTGTGTTTATACTCCCACTGAAGTGAAGGTGAAATTGTAAAAAATATTTTAATGTTTGTGACATGAGCATTCATGTTTATATATTTCTTTTGTTTATGTGTAAGGAGTAACATGTATGTTTGACTTGGAGCCCCGAATTGACTTCAAACCCGTCTTCTTTGGGGGTAACCCGTCTTTACTGGGTGTAGCCTCCGTGCATGGTGTAAACAATTCAACACCACTCAAACAAACAGCAATAACAAGAATTAATTATTAAATGACATAAAATTTACTGTAACAACTCTTTACTTGTTCTTGTATTGTATAACATTTTGTGAGTAACTAGCTGTCCTGATGATGCTGCCTGAAGCAGTGAAACAGCCATGATCTAATAGCCATGAAATAAAATGTAAATTATTCATAAAAAAAACTATAGGAGACTACAACGGTAATAATTTATTTTAACATGTTCCCATTTGAGTTTTTTAATAATTAGTTAATAATAATTAACTTTTAATTAGGTGCTTTTATTCAAAATTAATATTGAAGATTTTAAATAATGAATGAATATAATTCGAAATGTTTTAACTTTGCCAATGCTTAATAAACTAAACTATAAATTATTGAAATCCCTTAAAATTGTTTCCCATTAACATAAGACTGACTAATATACTTTCGTCACTTACTTAGGCCATTTGCAGTGCATTTTTGGTGGACAAAACGTGCGAACTCCGAAATGTTTGCATAAATCTCTTTCAAATGGACTCAATAGTAAGTCCCTAAGTTTCCCCTGAATATAACCTTGAGTTTTTTTTGTTGTTGTTATTAATAATTATATATATGTAATTACGGTTTTTTGGAAATAACTCAAAAAGTATAATAGGTAGAAAAATAATAGCCATTTACTTTGTGAGGAATTTTCATCCGCGTTGTTTGAAATAAACGAAATTTAAATAGTTTGTTGTAATAAAGAGTTATTAACAAAAAACCCTTTTTTAATTAACAATTAAATTACGTGGCCCCTGTTTGGCTTAGGAACATGCGGTTTTCGACAAAAGGTGGGTATTTTGTCGTTTAAGCCTACAAATATGTTTTTATATATTCCCAAAATTTTTGCCAAAAACTAAAAAAACTAACTTTTTTTGGATTACCTCGCTGCAGACGAAAAATTTAAAGATTTTGATGTTTCAGGTCTTAAACTCTTCAAAAGACTTTATATTTTTACAATCATATGGTTTTGCATTTTTAACAATTGTTAAAATACTTTTTTTTACCATTTTCTCGAAAAATCACATTTTTTTAAATGGTTTTTTATTAATAACTTTTGCAATTTTGATTGTAATCAAATAGCAATTTGCTGCAAATTAAAGAAGAATCAATACGAGCATTAAAAAAAAAATGTCCAAATAGATCAAACAGGGCACATTTTATGGGCCTTCTTGCGTTTGGTGCCGCTGCTCCGCATAGACACAATATTTCGGAAAAGTACAAAACAATAAGAATCGGGTAAGATTTAAACTTTCATAAACAATTTGGATATTATTTTTAGAATTCATAGCGATTGAGTATCAGCGAGTTAATTAAAACGCAAATAAAATAATGTATTGCCGCGGGACTGCTCGCGTGGCGGCGGGAAGGTGCAAGCTGATAGGCCGGGGCGCTCGGACACACCTGTTCCTGCTTGTCTCGGATCTGTTTTTTATGTGCGTGAAATCTGATAATATGTAGCTATTTCCACATGTGCTATACATAAATTTTGAGAAGATTTTTTTTTTTTTTTAATGCTTGTATTTGATTCTTCTTTAATTTGAAGCAAATTGTGATTTGACACAATAAAAATTGCAAAAGTTATTAATAAAAACCGTTTCAAAAACATGTTTTTTCAATAAAACGTGTAAGTATTGGGGTAGACAACTTACCCCAACCACTTTAAAATAAATTAAGGACAATTGAATATCATGAAAGCAAATAGAACAAATTGGATTTATAAGAATAAATGAAACTTGGAATGAATTGTAAGCAGAGAAGCCGAACGGAAGTTAAACAGGAAAAATGGTATCAGATTCTGAAGTACAACAATAGAGCCTGTCGATAAAGCATTCACAAATTTGCACACGCCACTGAAGAATTGCAATCTGCCAGCAAATTGGGCAGCCAATAAAATGATTTAAAATTCAAAATCAACCAATGAGAGAAAAGGTGAAAAACACGCCGGAAGAAAGTGGAAAACCAAACTGATCCACGAGGAGTCAGTTGTGGTGTGCACTTGGAAGTTACTACATCGCTTTAAAAGTTTCAATAAATTCAACACTATAAAAAGGGTTAAATTAAATCATTCAAAGTGCGAGAAGTGCGTGGGCGTGCGGGAGTGAATAAAATTAATAAATGTAAAGTGTTTTGTGTGAAAATAAAATAATTAATATATTTAAAGTGTGGTGTGCGAAAGTAAAATAATTAATAAATATAAAGTGTTTTGTAAGGAGTAGGAAAGGAGAAAGGATAATGTGAGTAAAATATAATGACTTAAATTATTGTATGACAGATTTCGAAATTAAAATTTAAAACCATAATACACATACCAAACATTAATCAAATTATATAAAAGATTTTAACATTTAATGAAGTAATAAACATAATTCATGTTGAGGTGAAATCATCAAAGTTAGCTGAAAATAGGGTTCATTTAAGAACACCTGAGAAGCAATTGGGATTGATCCTACACACGATAAAGAAGGGTTTTAAGTTATCAATTCTGAAAGAGTTAAAGGCGTTAGTAAATGGAGAATAGTGCTTAGATTTGAAAGGTAGAAATAACATTAGTTAATTTAGATATAGAAAGGGTAATTTTAATGTATTAGTACAATTTCAAGGACGATTAATAATTTGAATAATATTATCCATTTTGTTTCATGTATTTAGAAGAGTTTCAGGAATGATCATTATTTTAAATAATCTGGTTAATTTAATTTTATGTGTTTAAAAGAGTTTAAGGAATAATTATCCATTCGGATCATTTTGTCAATTTAAAATTGGACTGGAACTTTGTAAAGAAGGAGATTTTAGAAGCATAGTAAAACTAGATCATTATTTCGAAACCATGTGTCTCTGTAATTATTGAAACCTAGTACTTTGGAATACCTCTAGAGCCAAGCAATATTTTGATTCCATTCTGGGATCTGGTGGACGCCCCCAAACACTAATTGAGTCGTTAGTGGAAGGTAAAATACATTTCAATATAGTGAAGAAGTACAGTAATTTTAAAATAAGAAATCATTATATGATTAATTTAAAACAAAGGGAGAACAAATTCACATATTAAAAGCCCAAGTCTGACAAAAGGTAAAAAAATATTTTAAAAATTGTTAAAAATACAAAACCATATGAAGAGTTTAAAACCTGAAAACAACATCAAAATCGGTCAAGTTTTCGTCAGCAGCAAGGTAATTCTAAAAAAGTTAGTTTTTTATAGTTTTTGGCAAACATTTTGTCAAAAACCGCATGTTCCTAGGCCAAACAGGGGCCACGTAATTTAATTGTGAATTTAAAAAGTGTTTCTTGTTAATAACTTTTTATTACGACAAGCTATTTAAATTTCGTTTATTTCAAACAATGCGGATGAAAATTCCTCACAAAAAAGTATATAGTTATTTTTTTTTCTATCTATTATATTTTTTGTTTTTCCAAAAAACCGTAATTACATATATATAATTGTTAATAACAAAAAAAGCTCTAGGTTATATTCGGGGGAAACTTAGGGGCTTACTATATTGAGCCCATTTGAAAGCGATTTATGAAAAAATTTCGGAGTTTGCACGTTTTGTCCACATTTGCCTTTTTTAGAAGCACTGCAAATGGTCTATACTGTACCTTCTTGAATCAAAGCGAAAACGCATCTCTCAAACCATAGTACACAAATTTTCCGCATAAAATGTCAGCTTTAAGATCCATGTGGTAATTTACGCTCAGGCCCGACGAGAGGGGATTCAGGGGTGTTTTCCGGGCCCAGAATTATCAAGCCAGCCCGGAGTTTAAAAAATTGCCCAAAACCTGAAGATGCAACTACAAATTATGTTTTTCATAATTCATACCGGTTTTTTCTCGGTTTTTAATAATAAAATAAGTTTCTCTAAAAATAAGGGCCTGTATTTTTTAAAATTTTATGAATTTTAATTGTCATCAATGTGGAAATTGAAATGTATACATGCCCGCACATTGTTACTCTATAATAATATGGGGGAAGGGGGACCCGTAGGTTACCTTCTCGGGGCACCGATTTTCTCTCCACGGCTCTCTTTACGCTAGATGGTTTCAAGTTGTTTCACTACCCAATTAGATGGACAATTGCTCATGGAATTTTTTCTAGACCTTTTTATAGCACAAATTTTTTTCCAAACATTATTTTGAAATACTTTTGATGGTTTAGTTCATGTAAGAATGAATCAGTGGAGATGCTTTAAGAGCCCAATTATAAGGTATTTAATAATAGTAATAATCTGTTATACCAATAGTTAACATTAAATCTGCTTTGAATTATTAATTATAATTGCATTTTATTGCTGTATATAATATTACCATATTAACAAGTTATTATTTTTTCAGAAGTTATTATGAACTAAACAACTTTCAATCAGGGTTGTTCCAATATAAGTTTTTACAACCCCAATAAATGTTTAGGAATTATACAGCATACCATGTTTTTTCGTATTCAGGCTAAGTACTCATTAAAAAGCAGGATAAAAGGAAGGTTGTAATACATTATTTGAAAGCTTATTTACCAGAGAAGTTTTTAATGGTACTAAGCACCTTCTAAACTATACCATAAGAGAGATTTAAACTTTTTATATTCTTAATTTTTGTACAACGATTACTAATTTTAACTTTCAGCAATAAGTTTTAATATTTTCTATTATTACACCTCAATTATTTTAAGTCATTCTTATTGGAAATTGTATGTAGATTCTGAAAGTGGAGTTAAACTTAACAAATCATGCATGCATAGTCAAGAAATTACAGATTTGCGTGTACATGTACCAATTTCTTAAACGAATCTTAAAATATTTGATAATCCAAGAGCATGGTAGAAAAACAAATTAAATGTGAACTAAGTTGTCACACTAGTTAGTGCCAAGCAGTTTATCACAAAAATGTTGTTAACACTTATCATCAGCAGCTCTGTATATACATATATATTTTACAAATTACATATTATCATATTGATATCCCACAAATGTATGCCAACATTTAGTGCGACAGTTAAGTCACCATTTATTCTGTTTATTCATAGACAAAAAGTAGCTTATATCTGTCTCATTTTGTTCCCAAATGTAGAAAATTTGCATAGGTTGGTAAAACTACTAATTTCCATTTAAAAAAAACCTTGTCATCTGATACGATCTCAATAGGGAGGGATAGGTGTACTAGAACAATAGATAGCTCGCAGCATCCGTATTTACCAAATAGACTATTCAATCGGTTTGGATAATTTGATAGTCAAAGGCTTATCTTACCTAATGGATGGTGGGTCTATCATCTTCCAAATGTGATGAGAATTATTCAGTTCATTCGGACCCAAAGCTGAGAAAATCAATAAATATTACCTCCTACTGATAATGATTGAAGATGTAGTTAAGACAGAGGCACTAGAATTTCCTTTCTCCCAAGATTCATGCGGACAATTGCTAACAACAATACAATACGATACAATGATTAGTACTTACGATGGACAACAGCGTTGAACACGGACACTTGTTCTCTGACGTTGACACCGTTCATAGGGGGATCCGGAGGAGGAGTAGGGGGAGGAGGCGGAATATGTTGTGGCTTGCGACCTCCCAAAGTCTTCCCCACTCGCAGCAGCTTCAAATCTTCAACTAACTCTTGAGCAGAAATGCTCTGACACTGAAAAAAGCAAACATAATTACAATAACAAACTAAATATTGTTCAAGCTCTGATGCAGTTGATCAAACTACGATACATTATAAATTTTACCGTATTTATTTTTCCAAGATAACAATACCATAATTTTGGCTAATTTAAAAGAAATCATGCTTTAGAGTAATGCTAAATCTACATTCATTAAAGGATAATTTTTAGGGGTACTTTAAAAGGTAAAATGGAACTATTATAGGATCATTCACTTGTCCGTCGGTTACAGTTGATTTTCTCCGGAACAGATTAAGGTTTTACGTTGAAATTTCACCGACAAATTTATTTCTACAGTCTTATAAACATCTATTGTAAAAGGAAAACACCTAAAGTAAAAACATATAAAGGGTAGATGGAGCGAGTGAGCACTTGACACGTTGCCCATGTTTACAGTGTTGAAACCCTCTATCTGGTAAACGACAGTTGAGCTGCTCTTTACTTACATGCGTCAACTGGTAAAACGACAACCGTTTCACAATGCTGTCGCTGTCATTTACTTCAAGCATCGTTTTGTACATCAAAATAATATTCAATAGGTCGTATTATTACATCAGCTTACTCCTGACATTTTAACGAATAATTTGGTGTATAGTTCATTACTCTACAACTTATAACAATCACACAAACAAATTACAAATTTTCGAAACTACGACATAGCATTGTTGCGAAGTTGACTGTCCAGCTACAATGTTTGTCTATTTAGTGTGTTGCATTTGATTTATTATAATTATTGTGAATTGGTGAATTGAAGGAAATTTTTTCCTCTATAATGATATAAAGTTTAATTTTGCAATTTAAACATTTTTGAATATGTATAAATCATTTTTTGAAAATTGCTCAATTATACAATATTTCCAAAAATTTTTTATTTTTTAAGCGAAAACTTTTATAGTTTCATGTCAAGAACCTTTTTTTGCTACATTTTGTTTTGTTTACTATTTATCAACAATGTTTTGTTGTATTTTTCCAAAAGCCCTACTTTTGGATCTTTAGTTTAAAAATAATAATAACTTTCCTGTTTGGAACCCAAAAACAAAATGGAGAAAATGTTTTTAAATATTTTATCTACGTAGCAATGTTCTCTGCACTTTTCTGAACTATAAAATATATATATATATATATATATATATATGTATATATAATGTACACTTTACTTGAATGGAATACATTGTATAGATTTTTAATTGCTAGTATGCACAAGTAGTAAGAAAGATGTATCTGTTCAGTGCAAACGCGTCTATTTGAAATTACCGCTCCCTGCTCTTGGTTGTGCTTACCGAACAGAGCACGGGACCTCTTCAAAACGGAAAATATAAACTAATTAATTTTAACGCTTCTGTTAGATCATACGATCCATCCAGCATTCTGATTGGTCGATAGTTTGAACGCCTGTTTCCCGTTTTTCTACAGAATATTCAGTCTACCGCTGTCTGTCACGCTGACTCAACGCACCTCGTAGAGGTTTCATTTTGGTTTAAGTTACTAACCAACACTAATTCAGTCTGCCGACGCATTCCGTCAAGTTGACTCAACGCACCTCGTAGAGGTTTTAATTTTGGTTTAAGTTACTAACCAACGCTAATTTAGTCTGTCGCTACAATCGGTCGGAGTCTTTTCGGCTGCCTGTCATGCTTACTCAACGCACCTCGTAACCAACGCTAATTTTATTTGGAATTATCCAAAGTGTTAACGCTTTATCCCTTTTTGTTTTACTGTACAATCTGACTTTTATCCCGGCTGTTGTGAAACTAATTGATTTACTTGTACATATGTGTTATACTAAATATCTATTGAATTGTGAATTGTGAACTGTGTATGTGTATGTCAAAGTGCATTTAAATAGTGACTAACGTGAAGGACGACGTATCTCAACAAGCGACGCCCTCACTACTGCCAGGATACCATCTACAAGTACAAACCTCGTGCAATTAAAACGTACTGTAATTCTTTACAATTCAATCAGTATAGTTATTTAGTTATAATCATATGTGTCCAAACAAGGTTCCTAAACACTTTAGTTTTAGGTGGTCCTCCGAACTTTATTTATATAGTTATCGCAAAACCCAACAGTATCAGTTAAGTGGTTTTCTACGTAACGGATTTAGGGTTAAAAATATTTTGTTATATGTAGTTTACCAGATGTCTCAGAAAATGTTTGTAAAAACCCAACTACCTTCTATTTTCACAAAAGTAATGCTGCTAAAATTTTGTAAAAAGTAGTGGTGATATATATAGGCCTACTTACATACTTTTCAGGAACACTATAGCTTACTCAAAGTAATGTTGCGTACGGTGATACTGTGCTAGTCCCCACCACCAATATATAATTTATTACTGTCATGGTTATTATACCCTTGGTGTGTGAGCCAAACTAGCATTTCTTTTGTTTATTTATTTTATAATGGTTTAATTTTTTTAAATAATAAATATAGATCATAAATTAGGATCTCAGTATATGTTTCACAACTACTAGTTTATGTTATAACTGCTAACATTGGTGAATTTTTCAAAAAGAAGAAAATCTGTGCTGTGTTGTTTGAAATGACATCTCTGAGGTAAATAATTTCAAGGGGAAAACGTATTTAAGTAAACAAATTTATGGGAAATCTATAGTGGAAATATAGTGGACGTGCAGAAGTAGTCGTTTTTTTTCAATTACATTATAAAACTACATGTTCTTGTTTTTCCTTTACTCTTTTAATTTATTTATTGCTTAATCGACTGCAGTCGAATTGACGTTTTTACCGCTGAGTGCGAAATTCGACTTTAGTCCACGGTATCCAGTTTTAGTGTCTGGATGTAAAGCCCTAACGGTGGTTGGCTCGCTTCCAAGCTGACGGGATACGACTGGTTACACGGTCTACAGCTTGGGATCTTTTGCATAATTATTTTTTATTTTCCATTCTCACTTCAAAAAACACTTTTAAATTTAGGAAATGAGAATTGTGATAATGATCCGGAGCCTAAACTTATTTACAAACAAACAATGACTAAAATAATTACAAACAATATACTCAATGTGTATTCACAAACATTGTATCTTATTATAAAAATACTGTATTGTTTTTAATCATGGTTTTTAAATTTATGTGCCCCCAAAGCTGTAGTTGAAAAAGTGGATTTTTCTGAATAAATGGTGAAATTTCATAATAAGGTAAAAATTCAAACTTACACGTTAATTTCACAAAAAAACAACAACATATTTTCTATAACTGTTTCGCAGTTAATATCTGTAAATTTTAGTTCTTAGTTCTCTGATGATGCTTAATAGTGAAACAGCTGTAGTATAAATATATTGTTTTTTGTGAAATTAACGAGTAAATTTGAATTTTTACCTTATTTACAATAGATAATTTTTTTCTTCACACATTTTCAATCATTTGTGTACGAAAGAAATAATATACTATGTTACAAGAATATAAATCAACTCTGTTTATTAAGTGAAACCTAACACTAAAAAACCCAAAGCCTAAACGTCCAGGCCTATGCTTACTGCATAACATAAAAATAGAAGGAACCCAGAAAAAATAACGAAATACAATCTGGATTAAGAGAAAATGTGTGTCACAAGGCACAAGCACATACAGTTCTAGTACATAATCCTGGATTCCTTTTATTTGTTGGTTAGGTAGTAAGCATAGGCCTAGTTCTCTAGGCTTATATTTCCTGTATAGCTTATTTATGTGTTAGCTTTAGTTTACACTTGATAACAAGTTATCTTATACTCTCGAAATTTCATACACTATTTTCTTTAAATAAAAACGATGGCAAATGTCTGAACAAACAATTTTTATTGCAACATTATTGAACATTTATTGAATATGAACAATATATCATTAAAGTAATGGTAAAAATATTATCTAACTGACCCAACACTCTCCTCTCATCATCATTACTAAGAGAGACCTACCTGGAAAATGTGCATTTCCGAGTGTGAATTATTCCTTTCTTCTCCAACAATAAAAACAAGTATATTGTTATAAATCTCCATCGGATCATTGCTTGTAAATGCTGTCGGTTCTTGGATGAGGGATGCAGGGAATCTTTCCATTACAGCCTACAACAAGCATAACATTATTTCCAATATGAAATTTTATGCAAGAGTAAATATAAAATGTTGATTGCAAAGCTTGTTGTTCACATTGTCAAATTATTATTTTATACGTACTTTTACTTTTGCGTACTTTGTATGTGTTGTGTAGTATGTTTTGCACAAAGTCCTTAGTAAATTTGCGGTGTCATAAACATAATTCTTTTGACATAGAATACATCGTCGCCTAACTAACATTTAAGTAACTTTACAGGAGTGACAAAGTACGGCTTATTTTTAAGTATATTTAATGTGTGTTTAATATAATGCTATTTTTATTTTTAAAACATCATTTTGTATTCTTCTTTACAATTGAAGAAAATAAATCTAAGTTAATAAATTTACTACAGGCCACGATGGCCGTGGTTGTTAAGACATCAAAGCTTTATCAATCGTCATGGCAACCATCAATGGAAAAGTTCCGGGTTCAATTCCCATTCACCCGGAATAATTTTCTAAATGGTTTCTTAACAGACATCATTGGCTGTGGTTTGGATTCCACGTAAAACTGTAGGTCCCGTCTTCATTAGCCTTAAGTGCAAACAGCAGGACGTTACACAAAAAAAAAAAATAAATAATAATAATAAATAAATAAATTTACTATGTTAGTTAGGCAGTATTGGGTCTTAACGAATGCAGATAGGCGGTATTCAAACTTAACGAATACAGATAGGCAGTATTAGCCTGTAAATAATTGTAGTTAGGCAGTATAGTCTGTATAGACCATTAGTAGTTCGGCATTTTTTAAATAAAAGCTCTGTAGATAGGCGCTATTCTTTCTTGGCAGTCTGCTTTGTGTATTTAGGCGGATTTATTTATGTGCAATGGTGCTGCTATCTCTAGGAGTTTTGTTGTAAACATTGTATTGGTCGATGCGAAAGTCCGCCAGAATGTGTTGGAACCAAAAAGTAAATTTTGTTAAGAAATGACAGATAGGCGGTAATGTTCACTAAGTGGCGATATGTCTCTTTCAGGTACCCCTTGACTAGAAGAGCGTTACATTTTCATGTAATGTTAGAAATGACAATTTCTTCTAAATGACAAATAAATTAACGGTTATGCGGTACTCCATTTTTGACAAATAAGGAACAAAGGTTACAAATTGCTCAATACGAGCACACTATTATATCAGCCAGCACAGTGATTAGCGAAATTACGCTCATTTTGTGCAACTCGGTGCATACTAAAATTATTATATCTCTGGACTATTATAACATTAATTTTCTTTCCTAGCACCCTACAACACACATGACGCATTCTATATTCTAAAATTTATTACTAAATACAATATCGTATGTAATGTAAACCACTTTCAAACAAATTACTCGTAGAACGCACAAACAAACAGTAGCAGATGGAATTGAGGACTTAACTAAGATAGTGAAAATTGTCTGTTGACTGGGGGAGACTAATTCATACACAATAATACAGTAATACAATAATATAATAATATAATAATACAATAATATAATAATACAGTAATACAATAATACATATACACAATAGTAATAATACACGCTACAGTCTAACTCAATCATTAGTGCAATAGTACATAGCCCAAAATCATTTTTTTATTACTGTAATTTTTATTATTCATGATAGGTCGACCAGATATCAAAGGGCCAGATATGACAGGCCGCAGTGTATATAAACAGCAGTGAATGTTTTTCAAATATCTTCCAAATGGCCTTTGATCTCTTACATTTTTATCATGTGACTACGAGTGGCATAAAAAATTACCTCTATAGCATTGTTGCCACTTCGCATGATAAATATTTTTTAACTTTGAAACTAAGAAAGTGTTTGATTGGCAAGATTCTTAAACATTAAAAAATTGGAAAACTTCTAGCAGTTTTAATGGTTTTTTGTGTTTACATTCGTGACCACAAAGGATACCAAAATCCGCTTTATAGATAAAGCGTGTGGTGGTTAATCCAATTCTTATTTGACAATAAATTTTGAATAAATAATAGTAGGCTTCCAGGGAACAGACGAGTTAATTAGATGTACACTAATTTTTAGTCACTAATTTATGATAAGCAATTAAATAAATTTATTTATATTTGCTAGTACATTAATAAATTTTAATATTGCAAAAAATTAAATACTATCAGATAGTGCAAACTTACCCCAGTTTCATAATCCATGATGAGAACCCACGACTGGTCCAAGCGAAGCTGCATCTTCTGCGACCAGATTCCATTGGACTTTTCAAGCTGTAAAAGTCTTCTCATACCATCGGCCGGATAGACAATACTCGTCTCTTTAGACACAGTAAAAGTTGCAAGATGTTCCATCAGGTATGTCGGACTTTCTTCCCCGCTTCCACTCTGAAGTTCATCTGGAAAATAAAATATACAAATAACAACTGTAGAAGTCTTCTTAGAACATCGGCCGGATAGACAATACTTTTTCAGTATTACTGTTGCAAACTGTTATATCATGTATATCAGGCTTTCTTCTCTATTTCCACATTAAGGTTCACCTGTATGGTAAAATAATCAAATATCTAGACGATAATATTGTATACTATTTTATGAAATCATCTCGAGATAACATTGCATAATATTTTATGAAATCATCTCAAGATAATATTGCATACTATTTTATGAAATCATCTCGAGATAACATTGCATACTATTTTATGAAATCATCTCAAGATAACATTG
>JAGFPH010000062.1:783732-796876 GCA_018207615.1 Philaenus spumarius
TTATTTACAGGCTATAACAATTCGTTAAAATCCAATACTGCCTATCTTTTATTAAAATTTTCCTAACTATTAAGGGTCTACGAAGACAATACCGCCTAAGTACAATTATTTACAGGCTGTAACAGGTAATTTTGTTAAAATCCAATACTGCCTATCTGCAACTCGATAAAGAACTAGCATAGTAAATTTATTAACTTAGATTTCATTTCTTCGATTAAAAGTTTTATAACCCCGGATACTAACCAATTGGAGCCGGAAGGTGTCGGAAACATCCTGATGTAGCAACAAGTCACTTCACTATTTTAATTCTAACACAATGAAAACTAATGTACCTACAAACTTAAGTTAACAAACGATAGAACACAATCTAAAACTATGAATTATCAACACTATTCTCTCATTACATTTAAAATAGAACCAATAAAGAATAATTGCAACATGTTAATTGATTTGTAATTCAACAACACATGTAATCGTCTATTGTTCTTAATAATTTTATCATTAAATCCTAATCATTTTAAAATTATGTAGTTATTGAACTTTTGATCAAGCCATAAATTTAATTGGATCATATTTTTGCATGCATTTCATGAATTGTCTTTAGATGTGGTAGGATAATAGCTTTTATAAATGAACTAATGTCATAAACTGCTAAAGAAAAGAATCTTAAAAGTGGTAATTTGTAAAACACACACCAATTTTATTTAAATGGCAACCAACAGCAATAAACAAATATAAAATCTTGAATTGAAAGTTACTAGTGCGGTCTCAAGACGAAGACTTGTAAGGAATTATTTCTGCCCTGCCTAACTCTGTACTGCACTTCTAACATTCTAAGGAAGCAATGTAATTATATCACCAAGGGAGGCGCCATTTTAAAGCAGTACACACAGCTTTTACACCTCTTCCCCTCTGACTATGTTTAGCTTCTAAGAAGGATAATATTCGTTGTCAACCGGTGCCATATTAGTGCAGCGCATCAGGCATTAGCCCGAATGCCAGTATGACCAGTCGAACCCTGTTTGTTGATGAGCATATGTGTAGGAATTTAAGAATTTACAAACTGTATTTATATGTGTATGGACAAGGATTCTGGAAAGTATAAGTATTTCAATTGCATGTTTACTGTATCCAAGATTTTTTAATTAAATATTTCCTTGTTTGATCCGTCACATGAATACTTGAAGAACATCCTAAGACAACATGTTTCAGAACTGTAACTTCATCATCAGATCTTTAATATATCACTCCGATGAGATTGTTGCATACCGTATTAAAAAAAATGACACAAAATAACACATTATATTATATACAAACGTTACAATAAATGTCCATATCATGTGGAAGGTCAGGTGACATGGCCGATGTTGAACTCAACTACCTTCCCCATGATACTCGTGTTTGTGTATAACAAAATGTGTAGCGGGTTATTTTATGTTTACTTTTGTTTGTAATATGTGGCGCTTCGGAGTGATATTTTTTAAATCTGATGATGGAGCTACGTCTCCCAAACATGTTGCCTGAAGTTCGACAAGTGAGAATGAACTTTGTTTGTTTTTTTTTTACAAAATAAAAATATTTGTTTTTTTTTCTTTATAAAAATGTATATACACAACATACCGGTATAGGTCTATAGAAAAAAATCTAAAACTACAACAAATCAATGCTACCCCGAGGTTATAAACCTGTTAGGGGTTTTACGTGTAAACTTAAAAACTAATTAATACTAAATCTACACATCAAACACAAAATACACACAAAAAAATAACATTATAAAATTAATTTATATTGGCTAAAAGTTGACAAACCACAGCCGGCCGAACCCAGCAAAATAAACAATAAATTTACAAAAGGTTACAAGTTAAAACAAAAACTAGCTTCCTATCATAATTACTTTAAACATGATATTTAAAAGAATAAGACTTACTAAATTAGATTTACTCATAAACTAACCTAATTCCTAATTAGCCATGTTAATCTTAACAAGTAGCCATGTTAGGGACCCAAATAAGATAACATTTAATTACTAAACTATATATCAATATACAAATGTGTAAATGGTATTAAGCTAAGTAGTTTATGTTATAAGAAGTAAGTTTATATAATTTAAATTGTAGGCCTACTATTAAACTTTAATTTCAAATAAGCACAAAAATAAATAAAAGGTTTTCATGTTGTAGACAATTACCAAGAAATTTCATATTTAGTTTTTTTGTAATAAAGGTTACCTATCTATTGAGCTACAGAAAAAAAATGTTAAAATCATTTTGTCCATCACTAAAATAAAAAAATATCGAGTAAAATATTTTTTCCCCAAGTTAATGTGATATGCGATGTTAACAATTCAAAATTTTTGCAAATATTTGCAGTAAGGTCTTAATTTTTGGCACAAATACAAACTGTCACATTATAAAAGCATTTACAAAGTATGAAGTCATATCTATTCCTACAGTTATAATTTTTAATTACAAAAACTAAATGGTGAATACAGTTGAACTTGGTTTTAACGGCCTCGGCTAATACGTCAACTCTGACATAGCGTCTTTTTTTTAGGTCCGATCAAGGCGTTATCTTTTACATTATTATAAACCCCTGTTTTAGCGTCAATACATATTTTAACCACTTGGTTGTAACGTCATAAATCTACAAATTATCAATGTCAAACTTTGAATTCAGTTCTCTCAGAACTCAAAAAATGTTAAAATTTCCCCTTTCTTTTGATTTCGGGCGGCCTATTTTCTCCCTTCTCAGAATCAAACCGCGAAATAAACAATCTACGTTTTTTTTTCACTTGTAAAACCTCCGGCGGGTCCCATCAAAGTCGGTAGAGGTGGGCGGGGTTCCACTACAAGCAACACTGCTAACTCTCCCACTCCTCCTAAGGTACAATCGACAAGGTATGCGGTGACAGTTGTGTTCAGTGTTGCCAATGTCGGGTATTTTACACGGCATGCGGGGATTTTAGAACTCTGCGGGTAATTTGGCGGGGATTGGTTAATATCGGGTAATTGCCGTGTATTTGTCCCCTTCAGTGCGGGGATTATGTTTTTTTGCGGGATTAAGATTTATGTTAAGAATAATACGTTTTAATTAATAAATTCAATAATAAATGTAACATTTGCCTTAAATTTATTGCAAATGTAGCTTATTTAGTAAAAATTTCTGTTGTGGTTGTGAATGACTTTCTCTAGGCTCCATATCATACCTTTGCGTCTGAGCAGTTTCTCTATGGCAAGTGCAGAGATAATAATACCAAGAGCGTTGTTGCACAGAGTAAGTAATACCTTTTATCCTCTGTGGTTGTGGGCAAGTGCGTTGTGCTTTATTTATGCTAATTGTGGCAATTGTGCTTTGATTTTTGTTTGTTGTTGTCAGGATTGTCGGGTTTTAATATAACGCGAACGAGAGTCTGAGTCTAAAGCTACTTTTATCATTTTATTAAAAACACTTTTTAATTCACCTTTTGGCAGAATAAAAATTATATGTCCTTCTCATATAATTATATTATTTACACAGTTAACAATTTTTTAAAGCCTTATTCATTTTACAATGTTTCTAATTTAATTTATTTTATAGACCTAATTTGAATTTAACCTGTTTCATTACGATATTATTTAATTTGTCTTTAACATTTTAATTTAATATTTTACAAAAATAATATTACTAGTAAGCCCCCGTGAAACATCACAGGCTGATTAATTAGATGCAGAAATACATAAATTAATTAATCAGAAATACATTATTTACAAAACCAACTATTTAAAAACAACATTAAGTTCTACTTATCCAGGCCTACTTTACTAATCTGACGGGGATTTTTAACTCGGTAAATGTGTACAATATAAGGATTATAAAACTGTAGGCCTATTTTGTTAAACATTTTTATTTACATACGTTATTATATATTTAAAGAAAGATAAAAATACTATCTTTTAATTGCTTTCTATTTCATATTGATAGATCAAATGATTTAGAAGATATTAATATTATAGGGAAGAAATTAATAATTAATTGAAAATGTTTATATGTTATACGAAGATGTACGAATGTTTCCGAAATTAAACGAATAGATATCTCTTCTTCAAATTAGTATAAACAAATATATTGATGGTAAAAGGTTGTATTTATATACAGTTTATAACCTCAATATAACGTTTACTATAGCATACATTAGTTCTGTAACTCATATTTAAAAAAAATCAACTTCACAAGATATTATAACGATTGAAGTTGTAAACATAACCCCAAACTATAAATAAGCTACACTGGGTTTGTTTAAGTATTACAGATGATGGGTGAAATCAGCTGTTATATTATATGTTACTCACGTACGTGAGTACACTCGCTTTTATAATAGTTAATATTTGCAGTAGATGTTTAATAACATTTAGTCTAATAGGTATATTTAATAACTGTTTGTGTGTGATTAAATTACTTTATTTTCTACCCAAAGGTTGTTTTTATCAACTCAATTTGTTTTCTATTTTTATTAAAATTTTATTTTGCTGAGAGTTTTGACGAATGTTGATTGTGATATTAATTTATTGATGATCTAATTTACCTATATATACTTAACTGCAAACTTCTGGATAATCAAATCAAAAATTTTACCTAGATAATTAGACTACCTAGTTTTCGGATATTTTAGCTCTTGCGGGTATTTTGCGGGGATTAACTTACTTATTGCCGGGTAAAAGCGGGGATTTTCTAGGGGGTTGGCGGGGAAAGTTACAAACTCGGTCTGGCAACACTGGTTGTGTTGCTGTGTGTAACTAAATCCATGACCTTGCTGGGAAAGTGTTCGGACAATAGAAAAGCTCGGCGAGACTTAATCGTATCGCCTGGCGAGACATTTATGTAATTTTGATCAGAAAGTTGTTGTCCCCCCGCCACAGTAATGTTGACACTTTAAAATTGTTTGAGTGTTTTTTGATACAGCAAGTTAATGTTTTAATACGTACTGTAATTTTAGTGTTTTAATACAGTCTGTTAATACGCACTACATTTATTTACTCATGAAAACTTTACACATTAACCAATGTTTCCTAATTTATAATTGTAGGTGACCTCAGCTCCAATTATCGGGACCCTACTGTACATTAAAAGAAAAGTATAGTGTTTTTCTTTTTAATAAACGTCATGAATAATGTTACCAATAATAGTAATACTGTATAGTTGTTTGACCTTTCACTCAAGGTAACAAAAAATATGATTTCCTGTTGGTACATCTTTATAACGTCACTCGGACGAAGCATCAACATTTGTTCGGTTCCTCCGTTGACGCTATAACCAAATTCAACTGTAGTGGAAAAGGAAGTGTTTTCGGTCATTTTGTCGCGAAGCTAACAATGCCACCTAACCTTTAAGTAACTGTACAGGAGGGACAAAGAGCTGCTTATTTTCAAGTACATATAATGTGTATTTAATAGAATGCTATTTTTCTTCTTAAAACAACATTTTGGATACTTTTTTTATTATTGAAGAAAAGAAATCAAAGTTAATAAATTTACTACATTAGTTTAAGCAGCATTGGTTCTTTACTGAGTTGCAAATAATTGGTATAGGATTTCATAGAATTACAAATAGGCAGTATTAGCCTGTAAATAATCATAGTTGGGCCGTATTATCTTTATAGACCCTTGGTAGTTTGGCATTTTTTTACAAAAGTTCTGTAGATAGGCTTTAATTGTTTCTTGACAGTCTGCTTTGTGTATTTAGGAGGTTTTGTTTTTGTGCAGAGATGCTGTTATCTCTAGGAGTTTTGCCGTAAACATTGTATTAGTCGATGCGAAACATCCACCACAATGTGTTGAAACCAAAAAGTAAATGTTGTTACAAAGTTCAGCTAGGCGGTATTGTTTACTAAGCGATGATATGTTTCATGCTTTTTTCTTCTTTATTTTTACTTAGGGAACTACTGAGTCCAGCAAGAACTTCGTGAAACCTGTATACAGTGGAGGCTCAAGACCAAATTCATACTGTGCAAAAAAAATTTATCGTCATACACACCCGCAGCCCCTCTCCCTACCCTCATGTATTTCCCTCATTGGGTGGGGTGAATCAAAGTAGTATAGTACTCAATACTAGGCATTTAAGTTGTTACTAGAGTTGAGGCGAATAAAAACATAAGTACTTACTAGGCCTAGTATTAAATTGATTTTTCCAGAATCTGGTTGTTACTAATGCTTTTGGGTGAATAAAGAGTAGTGGTGGTAGTATGTGGGCTACTTAATTGCTTTTAAGTATTTATTCGGGCATGCTAGCTTTTTAGTTATTCTGGCCATGACGATGTATGGTCATGCAAATTCAGCAACCAAATTTTATCGTAAATGCAATTTTTGACATACGAATTTTGACCAAAACTTGAGATACTCTGTTTCAAGACAGCAAATGGAAATATTCTTGCTATATTTCATTGATCCAGGTGAGTTCTTAGCCCATAAGTATTACTTTACTGCTTGTTTGTTATAAAAATGTTTACTATGAAACCCTGGCGATGATAACCACCTAGGTTTTTCGCCTTAAAAAAAAAAAATTTACTATGAAACTGCATATCACTGGTTTGTATTCATCTGTTTCAAGACAGCAAATGGAAATATTATTGCTATATTTAGTTGATCCAGGTGAGTTTTTAGCCTATAAGTATTACTTTACTGCTTGTTTGTTATAAAAATGTTTACTATGAAAGTGCATATCACTGGTTCGTATTCATCTGTTTCAAGGCAGCAAATGGAAATTTTTTTTGTTCTTGATGCCTATTTTTTTTTATAGGCGGGCTTGGAAAACCATGTAGCCCTTATAAAAAATCACTGTACTTTTTCCGTTTCTAGCACTTTTATAAAACAAAACACTTCTTGTACTTTTAATTTTATCTATCTTATATAAAAAAAAAAAATTTTTTTGTTAGTAGGAAAGTGTCACTATGTGTTTTAATTCCTATGCGTTCATAATATGTTTTGTAAGTCTCATTAGTTACAGAAAGTAGGATTTATATATGATTTTTTGAGAACTATGGATTAGGGAATATTGGTATGTGATATGGGACTTTCTTCTCACCAGAGGTCCTTCTGGTATTCCTAAACCGAAAAGGGTACGGACCATGGATATAAGCACCTCGAGCCAGGTTAGTACATATATGTTTACTGTATCATGTTCCTACTTTTTCTTTTAATACCTATGTATTATTTAAATTGGAATTTTTGCTGCTATTATCATATCAATTATTTCTAGAATTGTATTAGGATTATTTTGTTTGAGTATATCTATTAGGAGAAAAGGGGGCTTCCAATTTTCTTCTCTTAATTTATTATATAAATTGTTCCTGAACATTTCGTATTTAGGGCAGTCGAATATTACATGTTGTATCGTTTCCTGTTCATTTTTTGTACATTTTAGACAGTTGGGTGTAAAATATTTTTTCATTTTATATAAAGTGTTGTTTGTATTAGCATGTCCTATCCTTAGCCTGCATATTGTGATTATATCTAACCTATTTAGTTTTGCGTTTTTAAACCAGGGTGTTTTATTGTGGTTTTCGTTTATTTGTTTGTACCAGATTGCTTTATTCGATTCTTTATAATTACTGTTGATATTATCTATATTTATTTTTTTAATATATGACATATAGTCGTTTATCGGGACTAATAGATCTTGAACTAAATCATGATTTTGGATTGCTTCTCGGGCTATGTGACCTGGAACCCATTGTAACACAAAGTTTTTATTGGTTTCTCTTATCTCTGCTATTATCTTAAATGTTAGGTCTGTATGATCCCCTTTCGTATATGTACTTTGAATTTCGGTTATTGCGGCTTGAGAGTCTGAGCATATAATGCTGTGTTCGTAGTACGTATTTTTAATCTGTTGTATCGCTTTAAATATAGCATACATCTCAGCAGTATAACTGGAAGCAATTGAATTAAGTTTATATTTTATTTCTAAATTCATTGACGGGATATATATGGCCGCGCCAACACCGTTGACGTTTTTAGATCCATCTGTATACACCTTTAAATAATTTTTGTAGGTTGTGTTTATTGTGTTTGTAAACAACTGTTGCAATACTATTGTATCTACGTTTTTTTTGTAATTATTGTTTTCTTCTAAGTTGGGGTTACATACTAATTTTATATTTGACAGTAAAATGGGTTTTGTAAGGCTGTAGTTCTTAGTTGTGTTCGATGTACAGTTTTGTTGGTATAGGTTTAGGTTATCCATACATTTATTGAATGATTTAATAAAAATTGGTGTTTTTTTCTTTTCCCAGTATTTATAATTTAGTGCTACATTTAGTTCTAATAATCTTTGGTGACAAGGATGGTTTTGGTCTGAAGCTACTTTATACAAAAATTTGTCTGAAAGGCTATTATGTCTAATTTTAAGTGGGATTATTGCTGCTTCTGATTGTAATGCTATTATAGGCGATGTTTTGATTGCCCCTAGTGCAATCCTAATTGCTTTATTTTGAATTATTTCTAATTTGTTAAATTTGTATTTGGCTATGTGCCCAAAAAGGAAACAGCAGAAATCTAATTTAGCTCTAATTAATCCTTTGTATATGTTTAGCAGGATGTTTGGGGGTGCCCCTTTTTTACCACAGGCTAGCATTTTCAATATGTTAATATCTTTGTGGCATTGGATAGAAACATTATCAATATGTTCATTGAAATTAATATTATGGTCTATAGTTACTCCCAGCATTCGTTGTGAGTTTACCGTCGGTATAATTTTTTCCCCTAGAGTAATCGCATGTTTTGTTTCTTTCTTGAAAATGTAATTAATCTGCTTTTGTTAGAGTTGAAAGTTAAATGTAGTTTATTGAATTCTGATTCTAGTTGGTTTAAACCATATTGTAGAGTTGAAAAAGCTTTTTCCTCATTTTTGTGAGAGTAATATATTGCTATATCATCTGCATATTGCAGAGATCTAACCTGTTTAGGTAAGTAGTTATTTATACCAGAAATATATATCGAGAAGAGTAATGGGCTGAGCACACTTCCTTGAGGAAGGCCTCTAGAAGTGAGTCTTGTTGTATATTTGACTGAATCTGTAAGTGACATAATTCTATTTGTTAGGAATTTATGACAATATCCGATAAAATTACCAGGTATACCTATTGTGTGCATTCTCCTTAGCAGAGTTGGTATATGCACTAGGTCGTAAGCTTTTGATAAATCCAGTGATGCACATGTCATTGTGTTGTTCTTTGAAAGGGATAGTTGTATATCGGATATAAGGTGTAATAAGTAATCTGCAACACCTTTTTTTTCCTAAAACCGTACTGTGAGTCTGGAATTAAATTATGTTTATTGCAAAACCATTCTAGTCTGTATTTAATCATTGTGTTCAAAATTTTGACTAAACAGGGTATCAAAGATATTGGCCTATAAGATTCTTCCTTATTTTTATCTTTTTGGGGTTTTAAAATAGCTATTATTTTTATGTTTTTCCAATTTTCAGGGATGCTAATTGTTTTTTCTGTCCAGATTTTGTTGTAAATATTTAAGAGTACTTCATATGCGTTTTCTGGTAGTTTTTTGATCATGATATAATTAATCCCATCCATCCCCGGAGCAGTGTTTTTTTTCTTTGATTGAATAGCTCTGTTAAGTTCGAGCTTATTAAAGGGCTCTTCTAGAAAATGATTTGGTGTGGATATTATTGGCAGTATTATTTCTTGAAATTGAGGAACATATGGGGGACTAAAATAGTCCATTATGTCCTCACATAGATGCTTGTTGTTAAGTAAATTATTAATGTTATATGTGGGTATATTTTTCCATTTTTTTATAATTTTCCACGCCTTAGTAGAATTTGAATTTTCCATCTCCCTGCATAATTTCTCCCAGCCAGCCTTTTTTGCTTCGCTTATTATTTGTTTGGTGTTTATTACCTCTTTTTTGTATTTGTTATAGTTAATAAGTGTCATATCTTTATTGAATTCTTTTAATCTTAGTCGTCTTTTTGCTACTGCCTTGGAGCAATTTTCTGTCCACCATGTTTTAGGTATAAATTTAGTGTTTTTACTGCCGTGTGGTAAATTAAAAGATGGTATTGCTGTAGCAGTTGCTCTGTTTATTATTTCATAAAATGATTCTATATCTATTTCTTGTTTATGTGATAATGTTGTAATCTGTTTTTCTATTTGTTGTTTATATAGCTTCCAATTTGCTTTCTTAAAATTTGGTTTAGGGTTGTTTTTATAAATTGTATTATTAAATTCATTGTTAGCTCTAAAAGTGCTGATGTCTATTTGAATAAGTATAGGATAGTGGTCGCTTCCTAACGGGTCTGTAGCCACTTGCCAGTTCTGAATAAAATTATACAGTAAAGGTGAGACAAAAGTGAGGTCCAGTGGTGCTGATTTTCTATAATGTGTATTTATCGTAGTGTGAGACATATCGTTTATTAATATGAATTTTGTGTTATTGTAGGCAGAGAAAATAGCTCTTCCACGAGGGCATATTTTGCTACTACCAAAATATGGATGATGTGCGTTGAAATCGCCACATACCATTATATATCCCCTGTCTTCAGAGAAAATTTGTTCCCAAATATCTGTGTTAACTCTGTTTGAATTACAATAAAGATTGTAAAGGAGAATAGGTTTTTTAAAACTATTTATTTTTATTCCTATTATTTCTATAGGGTTTATTTCCTGTGTTTGGATTTCCATCCATGTAATAGATTTATGTATAAGAAAGGCTACCCCTCCGTACCCGTCTTGCCTATCTTTTCTGTATATATTATAATTAGTGAGCTTTAGTGTATTTTTTTTTTTTGATAACCAGGTTTCCTGGATTATTGTTATGTGTATTTTATTCTTGTTCAAAATATGTTCTAATTCTCTTAATTTTGGGCTAATAGATTGGGCATTCCACTGTAGTATGTTAAGTTTATTGTTATTGTTTTGCATCATTGCTAATGATTTAGTGTAAACATGGTATTAATTATTGTATTATTAATTTTTTAATATTATTTAGATAATAAATGATATAGTTCAATTCATATCATAAATGATATGATATAGTATTATGTTTTTTTTTGAAGGGTAGTCGTTGTATTTTCATTTAAGGTGCTATTGTTTTTTATTATTTTTATTAGTTCGTTGTACGTATTATCCTGTGGGTTTGAAATTTCTTTTTTTAAGGAGGTGTTTTTTAGCCATGTTTGTATTTGTTTTCTGAATTTTATGTTTTTAGACAAGTTGTCAAATGGTTCTTTTGTTGGGTAATTTGGTCTGATTGTTTCTTTGTTTGGGTTAATATTTACTGGAATGTTTTCTGGATTTATAATATTTGTTCCGTCTGTATAATTACTTGATTCTGTATCCAATTGTATGTCTTGTTTTGATGCCCTTTCATATCTTATTGTTATTGGCCGGTTCTGTAGTCTTGGGTTTTTGTGATTTTGGTAATTATTTTTAGAAAAAAGTCTTTTTGAGTTTGTAACGGTACTATTTGTAGACAATGTGCTGTCTGTTGGGCTGTATTGTATTTCTTCACAGTCACTGAGAAGATCGTATTTATTATAATTATGTGGGGTATTCCTACTTTGCCCTGCTTTATTACAATTCTTACAATTATTGTTGATAGTCCTTAGTACAGGGAATTCTTTATTGTTTTCCAAGCTGTAAGGCGTTCTTGCGGTATCTGCAAAAGATTTTTGTTTGTATTTACTATAATTTTTTGTTGGTTTATAATTTATAGGAAATAATTTGGAAGCTGTAAAAAAATCTTCCTTGAATAATGTCATTCGTGATTTGATTGCAATTTGCCTCTCATATTCGGGGCATGTTTACTATTACTTGTGTGATTCCCATCACAATGAATACAATTGGGATCCTTATCACATTGACCATGAAATTTTTCTCCGCAAACCCTACATATTCTGTCTTTCTTACATGGGGCACTTGCTCGGTGCCCATATGAAAAACAAGAGAAACATTGCATGACCGGGGCGAAGTATTGCCTAACTGGTATTATTACATAATTTAGCCTAATCTCTTTTGGTAAAGTATTACCTTGGAATGTTACCTTTACTGCGTTAGAATCGTATATTGTACCATCTACACCTTTTTTGGTAATTCTTAATGCTGAAATTATTTTTATAGAGCTATAACTTTCTTCTATTATTTCGTTTACGTTTACGTCCTTTTCTATGAAAACTAACCCTATTGTTTCCACTCTGTGGGAAGGGATAAATACTTTATTATTCTCATTTAATATGTGATTATCGATTAAATTGTTTGCAGCTATTGGGGAACCGCAAATGACTGATAGGATATTGCCTTTTCTCACTATATATTCTATGTTTTCTTTGGAACTTTATATTATTTTTCCTATTTTTATAGGATGAATTTTAGTATTATTTTTAGGTTGAATGATTACTTCATATGGACCTTCATTATTTAACTCATATAATTTTTTAATTTGTGGTTTTTTTTTGGTGGTGGTGGAATTAATTGACTACTACTGTTCTGGTGAGTAAGTTCATTAGAAGAGTTTGAAGGACTTAAACTATCGTGTTTTCTTTTAATGACTACTGATGAATTTTCTTTAGATAATTGTTCATTGATTTTTAGAATAGATTGAATTGCCCTTTCCGTCTCCATATCGGAAGGTGGGTCCTCCATGGCCAGACCTGAAAAAACAGGTCCAGCCGTGTTAAAATTAAGTTAGATATTAGACTATGTGTTATTATTTGCCCTAATGCCATAATGATAATTGGGTTAGATACTTATTTAAAACAATTAATGAGGGTTAGGAATCTACATTTAAACAACTACAGGTAGGTATTAATTTATAACTACGATTAACTTGCGTGTCTACGGCAATAACGTGAAACGATTCAGAAAATTTCTATACACTCTCTTGCGCGGTTAAACAGGCACTGAAATGGAAATTTTATTGCTACATTTAGTTGATCCAGGTGAGTTCTTAGCCTATAAGTATTACTTGTTTGTTGTAAAAATGTTTACTATGAAAGTGCATATCACTGGTTCGTATTCATCTGTTTCAAGACAGCAAATGGAAATATTATTGCTACATTTAGTTGATACAGGTGAGTTCTTAGCCTATAAGTATTACTTCTTTGTTGTAAAAATGTTTACTATGAAACTGCATATCACCGGTTCGTATTCATC
>JAGFPH010000062.1:805979-817750 GCA_018207615.1 Philaenus spumarius
ATAGTGGCAAGCGATCTGCCATATCATTACCATCGATGTCACATGGCCAGGCACCCATTTAAGAGTAACTTTGTTAACTCTAGCCATTTCATTCACTACAAATGTTGCCTTTACAGATACGTTAGCATAGTAATAGTGGCAAGCGATCTGCCACCTCATTACCATCGATGTCACATGGCCAGGCACCCATTTAAGAGTAACTTTGTTAACTCTAGCCATTTCATTCACTACAAATGTTGCCTTTACAGATACGTTAGCATAGTAATAGTGGCGCACTACTCAAGTTTAATTAAGTTAAAATTTCTTGTTTCATGCAAAATATTTATAGTCTGAGGTAAAAATAATAATTTTTTCTCTTCATAACACACAAATGGGGGCAAAGAACAGCCACTGCTCCTATATAGTAGGCTACAATACATCTTCAATATATTTAACTGCACTGTATAGAATGTATTACAATTTTATGAAAGCCATACCCCATATCTTGAACTGATAAGAGAAAACAGAAATAAAATGGATCACTTATCTCTTGTTTGCAAACTACACAGTTTATAATATTCGCTACTAGTGGCATATCTTTTATAATTTAAATTTAAAAGTTACCCTCTTCATGTATTATACATTTAATTTATTTTGAAAGCAATTTGCAATGTAAATCAATATTATTTAAATTGTATTTTAGACTTTTATAGATGACACTCCCATGAATTTCTTGACCTGCTCAATGTTAAAAAATTAGTCCTCAGTTTTGTGTATACAATTTCCTGATTGCACTTCGCTAGGTCTACAATACCAACAATATAATTACACTAACAATATCAAATCTATGTAGTCCAACAAAATTAACCGTATAATGAAATTAAATCAGCCATTTTATTATTTCAACTTAAATTGAAACTTACTTGTCCAATTGAAATGACATTCGACTTGATTTATAAAAATTTTAATATCGTCGCACTAACTAACTCTTCAATACTCACACCTTACTGATGATATGTTATCACGGAGTTAGATAAAACAATTGAAAGCCTGATTAATAACGAACATTAACTGTGTAATGAAGCAAGTTTGTAGGTAAGCCTATATTAGAGATAACAAATGATTTATCACACCTTAAATTGCAAAACTTGGAATAAAATCTGTGCAATTGTGCACAAAAACAAATGTAGCTAGTAAGGTAACACATTGTGTAAGGTCAGTTGCATAAAAGTGTTAAGTAGACCTGACCTATGATTTGTTAGGGTTTTGATTTTACTATAATCAATATTAATAATTAATATTTATTTTAGAAATAAATAAATAAAAAAGTAATTTATTTGAGGTACTTTACTTAAAGTTTAAACATCATTCTTAACTAAAACAAAGAATTAGACTAACTAACATTATACAATCCCAAAATTCAAAAACAATAAAACAAACTAAAAGTTATGAATCTTGAATAATTAACCTTAATCTATACACATTGTGATTCTGTAATGTGCAGAGATAATTCAGGGGTCGTATGGGTCAAAGTAAAAAATAAACTTCCTATAAACATATGTCCGAAAACATATTTACCAGCTATCCACCATTTTGTTTTGTTTTTATAAATAATTATATCTTAAACTTTTGCATGTTACCCATCAAAGTAAAAAAATTTTAAATAAAAATAACTAAAAAAGTAAATTTTTGTTACCCGTTTACTTTCCTAACAAATGGTAATCGGTACAAATTATTGAAGAAAGGGTAACAGTAAATCATCCTCCATTAGTGTGAATTCGTTTGATGCACTTTAATGATATAGCCTAACGCTCACAGGAATGAACACTAATGCAGGCTGTTTTACTGTTACCATTTGTTCGATAGAAAATTTTACTGTCTACAAAAATTTATTCTTGGCGTTTTTTATAAAAATTTTTGTTTTTTAGTTATTCTCATTTAAAATGTTTAAATTTACTTTTTTTCAAACTAGGCATATACATTGATGAGTAACATATTTCAACTCAATAGGTTATGCCGTTGAGAAATATAATTGATTTAGTAAAAGAAACAAAATAGCGGATAGCTGGAAAAGAATCGTTTTCTGACATAGGAAGTTATTTCTTTATTTTGACCATATAACCACTCCTTATGGTTATCTCCGCGCATTACACAATCACTCAGTTTATACAGTATAAATATCTGTGTGAAAAGTCTGCACCTGTATATACAGGTGATTGTTGAAACTTCCAAGTTCTATTAGGCAATATATCAAAAGAGGTAGGCCTATGTAAAATCTGATCTCAGGACAGTTAAAAAACCTATTTATGAAATCCCAAACCAATCCACTCCCTCCCTGCACTCTGTTTCAAAAATGTTTCATGGATACATCAATGAACTTTGAATTATTATTATAACTTTGAATATCTGAGGTAACAAAATAAAAATTAACACATCCATGCACTCGCTACCTAGTTTTTATTTTCAGGATTGGTATTTAATGATAACAGTTAAATGATGAAACTGAATTACACTATTCAAAACACTGCCAACGTATAAATTCAATGCCATTTCAATGCCAGGTTATTACACTTTGTCTTGTTTGTCAGCTGATGGAATACTAATAAACAGTTATAACAACTATGCTGAACATGTTATAGAATGAAAAGTAAAAATACCCTCCATTAAAATTTAATAAAATTATTGATTTCATCCACAAAAATTATACTCTAAACAAAAATTGTGTAAGACATTTTACTAATTTTTTTTTAATAAAAAAACCAAACAAATTCGGTCCTTTTTTATGCAAAAAATATCAAACTTTCATATAAAAATAAAAACGAAATATGTGAATGTTTTCACTTTTCCACTCCCCTAAAGGGTTTCTATTTCCTATGAATAGGCATGAATCTAGGCGGGTCTTCATTTGAAAAAAATAATTCTTATAGAAAAGGCACAGTTTGTGTAAATTTATAAAAGTATATAATAGCTATAAAATAAACAAACTGTGAAAATGTGACCCACGGCCAGCCAGACATGGCAGAACTATAAAGGTTTATCGTTCAAATGGAAGACTAAAAAAACATGGCTCTAGGTTGGTCTGAATTTGAATGGAATAAAATATTAATTCGATAATACACTATCCTGACATGAAACAAGTCATAAATCACATAAACCAGCAAAAGTTTTGTCTATGTTGGCAGAGCCGCTGGCACAGCTAGTACGGTACCACTGAAAAAGCTGGTTTTAATATCTCCATTTTTTACAAGTCAATTTAAGATTTCCGAAGAAATTTTTCACTTTCAAAACAATCAAAATCATACAAACAAAGCAAATTCAAAATGTACTTTCTAATTTTGATTCTCAAAGACACATCCAAATCCTGACTGTATTATTTGTTTCAATAAAACAACCGATTTTCAAACAAACCAATCTCCACCAGCAATTTATTTTGTACTATTTTATTTTCTTATACAGCTCACAACGTAAGTTTCTTGAAATTGTCATTTACAGAGTAAAAACCACATTGCACAAATCCACGAAATAAACATAAAAAATTACAGAGAATAGCAGTAAAATATATATATGTATGAATTTCACATAAGCTTGTATTTATATTTTTACTGAACAAATATTCGGAAATGTCATAATTAATTACATTTCACCAGGGGCAGATCCAGGGGGGGGGGGAGGTGACCACCCAGTGCCAATAGAAAAATTAAGTAAATGACTTAGATACATTACAAACGAATTTATAGTTCATATTAAAGATTCCCTGCTAGGCCAAGTGCCATATACAAACATTAAATAATACAATTATTAAAAATACAGACAAATTTAGTTTGCATGGTAGAAAGTAACACTTATTGAAACCTAATATATTTAATACATCAAATATATCTAACATCAGTTTTACATTAGTATTTATTCTATAATGTAACCTTAATTTTTGTTTGTGTGATCTGTAAAGCTTATTTTGTTTTTAGACGACATTAATTGTTTCAATTGTTTTTTTTTTATTTCTTTATTTTTTTAATATTTAAGAAATAGTTTTGTAATAAAAATAAGTTATTATTATTTAAATATTGTACACAAATTTGCTTTTGAAGAAAAAATCTATACTAAAATGCAAAATTATAAGCTAAATACATAAGCTTTGAAAGTAAATTTAAAACATTTAAATGGCATAAAATGCTACCATTTCCCCTCAATACCTCCCCTCCCCCCACCGTACCCCATCCTCTTTAGGGGGTGTTCCATACTCCCCGAACCCACTGGCAGTACCCCACCCTAACCAAGGAAGGCAGCAATATCGTATCGTCCAGGACTCCTTCAGCTCTAGATCAGCCACTTCACTTCACCTTCTGTTACCATTTCCCACATCCTGACAAAAATAACAATCTAAAACTATTTTAAATTGTGTACATTGTGCAAAGGAACGTTTCTCTTTAACAAATTTACAACTCAAGTGTGGTAAGATGAAAATCTTCTAAACTCAGAGAATCTGTTCTATTACTATTTAAAATATTTTTTAAATAACCCACAATTTAAATCTGGTAAAGTATAAAACAATATCAGAGTTAATCAACAATAAGAAAGAATGTGTTTTTACAAGCATCAACACAAACAAATGATTACAATTGTAATAAGCCTAGCAATGGTATGCTGAGACAAGGTTATGAATGGGCAAAACAAGGCAAAGCAATGTGAAGGTCGGCCAGTTTTATAAAGAAACTTGCCTTGGTTAAAATTCAACTTATAGATACTATTTACATGTCAACTGATAATCTTTTTTTTTTTTATTCTCAAAACAGTTAACTTTAAACTTGTATTAAAACTTACACATTTTGCTTTTCTTCATTCAGAAATTAATCACAGTATCAAATACCAGTATAATAAATGTTTATTTGATATTCAGTGTATTCAGTGTATTTTTATTAGACTATCTGTTATAAGAATCATTACACCCAAGCATTTCCACTTATGTGATTTGAAATTCTTCCTTTGAGATGTATTTAAAGTATTGTATTAGATATACTATATTGGCATAAAAAGAGGAAATGTTTGTATCAAAAACTACTCAATCAATTGAGATAAAACTTTCACTTATGTGTTATTCAGTCTTAACCCTATGTCTGGTGTACATAGAAACCACTTAACTGTCAGGGTCATTTTTACTACTTTCGCATATTTTCATTTAAAAATCTACAACACTTATTCAAATCAAGTAAAGTATACATTATTGTATATTTTCTTGTTCAGAAAAATCCAGAGAACAAGATAAGTAAACAAATTATTTGTAAAATGTTTCTTCTTTTTGTTTCCGAGTTTCAAATTTAGGGATTTTGGACAAATACAAAATTTGTTTTGATGAATCACAATATATGATATGTCACACAGGAGGTTCTTTACTTGAAAGTTTTCACTTTCAAAAAACAAAATTTTTGTTTTTGTTTTAGAAAATTTTAAAAGTGAGCAATTTCCAAAAAATGACTTATACATAGGTACCGGTACTCTAAAATGTAGGCCTATAGCAAATTGAAAATACAAAATTAGTTTTTGTAAACTTTATAATATTTAGAGGACAAAATTTCCTAAAATAATTATAATAAATAAAACAACACAAACCAAAATGAACACAAAGCACTAAATAAACAAACATTGTAACTGGAAAATCAACTAAGCTATGATGCTATGCCATTGATTCAAAAGTTTGTATATTTTTTACACGATTTTTTTAAGTCAGAGTAATGAACTATATACCATATTATTCGTTAGAATGTCATGAGTAAGCTGACCTATTAAATATTATTTTTGATGTACAAAATGGTGCTTGTCAGTTGTAGGAAGTAAGTAAAGAGCAGCTGCAGATAGAAAGTTAAGAGCGTCTTGTCTTGGGCTATCATTGCGCTTTTACAAAATGAGGCTGTGCACTGATTGAAAAGTTAAATAAATTGGGGAAGTGTGAGTTACCTGTTCACCAAGGGTTTCATATTACTAGCAGTACTAAAACTTTAACCAAAATGATATTAATAAGAACGCATTAAAACATCATACACTCAATGAGACCACGGCTTGAATAACTTAAACAACAAATTTTTGATAAGCTGTAGTTTGTGTGAGTACCTAACAAAAATACTGTTTCAAAATTTGAGCTGGAGTACTTTTGAAAATATAGAAACGGGATGGGAGGGGATTACAAGTTTTGATAACGACTCATAACAAACCCCTGGCAATCAAAATGTAATTCAAAAGATATTCAATTACACCTTTAACCAAAATAGTTTGGACGAATATGTGACCTAAATCTTTTATTTTTCTCTTTTAATATAGCTCTATTGTAAAATGATGGTGGACACAACGGGTTACTACGGCAGACAAATTATTAGAACTGGCTAGTGGTGTTACGGGGAACCCCAAGTGTCAGTTCTTGGGCCAGTATTGTTTCTGATTTGTATAAATGATATATACCATTGGAAGTATATGTTGATAAGTTGATTCAGTTCACTGATGAAACTTGAAGTAGTATCACCTTTCAAGACAAAACAACAGACATTCTTGAGCAAAAAGATTTCTTACAGATCAATCTTAGCCAAAAATAACTTTTGAAGTAATACAGATAAACAAATTTAGGCAGAGTTGAAGAAACACCAATCATGCAAAAATTATTTTAAAGAATATAGAATACTCACAGTTCCAAGTTTGTACATACTGGAAGTAATTCTTTATTTTAAATTTAATTACACTAGAACCCCGGTTATCCAAATTTCCGGAATAACCGAGGCCAATTTTTTTTTAAAAGTTGTCAAAATCGATTCTGTTAACTTACAAATAAATGTAAGTTAACTGAATTGATTTCGATAAAGAATTCATAGCTCGAGAGGATTTCTCAATAAGTGAATTTATAATAAAAACTTTTTAGTGTTAGATTGAACAGAAAGAAAACAAAACGCTCTGTTGTTTGCCTTGTATATCCTGAAAACACTTTCACTCCTTACCCAACGCAATAGCATAGTGACCATTAGCGGACGGGTAGTATAGTGAATGATGCAGTGGTCTTGGGCCTGTAATACACTCCCCTCCTCATAGTATCGTATTTAGGACTTACCATCCATTCCCACAAGTTGTTTCTTCCCCTTGCTACTGTATTTTGTTCTTTTGTTTTTAGTCGGTGTCGGTGTTAAACTTTGTGAACGAGAATGTCATTATGAGTGGAAAGCGAAAGCATTTTGTTTTATCTTTAACTCAAAAATGGGAAGCAATTAAACGATTAGATGGAGGTGATTTAATAAGAAAAGTGGCAATTGATTTACGAGCGTGAAGAAACTTCATTCAGAGGCATTATTTTTGTGGTTTTATTACAGTAGCTTACAGTAAACAACTTCTTTCATTTGAGTACATTACCAAACCTTCTTTGTTCATTTAAAACTTTATTATTTAAAGCCAATTACATAGATTTTGAAGTAAGTGTGGCTGCAAATCAGCCTACAACGACGTAAATGACACGAGAACTCGCACCTCAATGGTTTTCTCAGCCTACCGTATTATCCGAGTTTTTGGTTATACGGGGTCTGGCCGCTCCCAATTAGCTCGGATAATGGAGGTTATACCGTATAATCATATCCAGAATAAGGACATCCATGGCTATAACACCAGAAATGCCTTCAAGTATCATGCAAACCAGCACAGGATCAAAAATGGGGGTAATACTTATTAATAAACTTCCAGGAAAATTAATACAATTAGATACTTTTTGTTTTAAAAACAGCCTTAAGCAGTTGCTGTTATCTGACTAATTTTACTCGGTTAGAGAGTTTCTGAGATATGATTTTGGTAGCTCTGTCCTTCGCATCATTGGGTATCCTTCGCATCAAGGCTATGAAACATAAATTGTGATTTGCTCTCGGTGCGTATTGTTTTTTTATTTCAATTACGTATTTATTAAATGTATTTTGTTATGAATGATTGTTAAAAGTTTTAATTATTGATACAACTGAAATAACTAAACTAGAGTAAACCATATTTATTTTGTATTTGAATTATGTATTTTAAAGATGTATTGTTATATGATAGTGATTGTTGTAATTTTTTTACACAACTAAATTAAAGTTTTAAAACTATAAGTGTAATGTTATAAATGGATGTAGGTGGGACTCTTTCTATGCAATGTGTTTTGTCCAAAAGCAATACAAATAGATTAAAAGAAATTCATCATAAAGCTTAACTTAATGAAAATAATTCACTAATTTTGGACAAAAAGCTAGAGACATGGAACACTTTAAAATCTTATAAAATAAGTTTAGGTTTAAAACCCAATTTTTTTATGCCTACGCACTGGCAGGAGCAGATATTCCATTTGAACACATGACCTTTATAAAATAAACATAACTACTACTTCATAGTAGGCCTAATAGTAAACTTATTTGTTGAAAGTGTAATGTTGAGTAAGTAAATATACTTAAAGGGTTCTAGTTTCCATAAAAGTTTTTTGCATAGTTTCGCACTGGAATGCCCTGGCCTAGAAATGGTGGAGTGAAGAGAAACGAGACAGGGGTTGAAGGAGCTGTGTCTTATATTGCCCGGTCGCATAATTCATTAGTGATAGATAGTTGTTTGGTGTTAGTCAATGCGTTTCCAACTGATGCCGTAGTGTTATATTGTATTTTGTCAATTTCTTTTATACTTTATAGTTCCAGTCGAGTTATTTGGTGATTCTATTGACACGATGGCAGCGATGGTTTCAAAACTTAAAGACCTTGTGTTTTCTAACTTGTTACTAGAAAGAAAGTGGAAATTAACAAAAACCAAAATATGATTAGCATAAAAACTGGTGTTATTCCGCTGAGTTGTAAAGGTGCATTAAAACTTTAAAACATCAAGAAGTACAAAGCTTCAAGAATTACCATGGGACAGGATATACTCATGGCATTATGGCTATGAAAGTAGATTTATTTTATGTGTTTGCTGGTCAAAAAGAAACAGGAATGTATTTTGATTATAAAGGTTACTGCGTATAAGTTTACAAGACGAAAACCTTTTTTTAGGAAAAAAAGTTGTGCTGCCAACCTAACCACATCGTACTAATTAAATATTGAATTTGAATGCTAGTAAACATACTGTGACTCGAGACAAGGTTAGAACTTCAGGCAATTTTTTTTTTAATGTTTGCATTTCTGTTACAAAACATCTTAATTGATGTTACCAACTTATATATGTTGACAAACAGGAACCATACTGTGACTAGAAACTGTAAGTTAGAACTTCAGGCAATTGAAAATACATTGATGCATCAAATACATTTAGCCCCTTGTATTACATGGGATCGATTCGATGAATTGAATTGTGAACAATGACATATAACGAAAATCCCTAGTTTGTATATAACTTAGCTGCATACAATTACTACTGCCTTCTACGTGATTGAAGGAAGCTATCTGATTTAGACTTTAGCATAGAAGTATAGTAAAAAATGCAAAGTGTACCTACTTTTGCAAACAAGTGTATGTCCTGTATGTAAGACGCAATGTTTGGTAAAATTATAATTTTTTTTCTACCAAAGCTTTTTGTGTGAACCCTTGTTACTACTATTTAAGAGCCGTCACTGTGTACAGTCCCAAGTTAAGGAATAAAAGGTTTAACATTTATCGTAATCATATTTTTGCAATTCGTGCGTAAAATAATGGGTCTTCGTAGATAGCATTTCTGTTATGTATAATTCTGTCAAACCTGTGAATGTAGCGTTTAGGTGGTTGTGTGTCTATTATGTGCTCCTATGTAGCAGTAATAGGCTATATGTATGTTCACGCATAAGTTATCATTTGCTTGTTATATTGTCGATTAGCTAATAATACCGGGTTACTAACATTTCAGTAACTTTAAAGGAGGGACAAAAAACCGCTTATTTTCAAGTACATATAATGTGTATTTAATATAATGCTATTTTTTTTTTTTTAATACTTTTTTACTATCGAAGAAAATAAATTTAAGTTAATAAATTTACTATGTTAGTTAGGCAATATTGGTTTTTGATTGAGTTGCAGATAGGCAGTATTAGCAAGTAAATAATTGTAGCTATGCGGTATTATCTTTATAAACCCTTAGTAGTTTGACAGTTTTTTTTATTTGCTCTGAAGATAGGCAGTATTGTTTCTTGACAGTCTGCTTTGTGTATTTAAGCAGTTTTTTTTTAAAAAAGGCTACATCTAAGATTTTTGCTATTAACATTATATTAGTTGATGCGAAACGTCTGCCAGAATGTATTGGAACCAAAAAGTAAATTTTGTAAAAACAACGATTTGCTTATTGCCTCATGTAAAGGTTTTAGTTTATTTATAATATAGTTTTTATTGTGTTTAAACCTAGGCTTTTATATTAGTCAGTAATTATTTGATTTGATTTTTAAATACTTTACAGCAAGAGTAAGAACTAAAATGTTCAAGTTTTATAGTTTTTTTTTATTGGATTTAAAATTTAAAACTTATACATTTATATTTTGTGACTTTTGAGATATAATTTAGTAATGTTTTATGTTTCTAAATAACAGTTATATACAGCACATTTTTTTTTAATAATTTTAATTTAAATTTAATAATATTTTGAGTTTTACATAAAACTTGTTTTTTGTATTTTATCTCTGAAAATTCATAGCGAAAGGGTTAAGAAATTGTATGATTTTACATATTGTGATTTATTTACTGGAGATCATTTTCATTCGTTGTTATATAATATTCTATCTTCTTTTATATTATTCTTTGCTTGCTGTACATTTTAATTGAGGAATCAATAGGTACAAATTAAAACATAATTAATATGATTTAAACTAACTAGACTGTTGGTTTGTTAAATTTTTTTGAATATAATAAATAGGCCTAAAAAATTAATATCAATTTTGTTGTTTTAAAGAGTCAATTTACCTTGAATGCAGTATTTTGCTTTCTTGCAGGCTTGGCATATTTCCCTCCTTCTATTGTGTAAGAGAACTTATCTGCAAACAAGATATAACATATTACTTTGTAGTCAGGCTTAGGCTTAACGATAAAACAGATGAAAGATATTCTACACAGTCGTCCAACAGGAATTAAATAAAGTATACCACTTTTGAGACAAAAATAAGCCAGTTGCTTGCTTCAGTACTCTCTTCCCACCTCATCCTTACCATTAAACACTTTTAGCAAACTGAAATGATTGTGCTGAGTCAAGCGTTTAGCACCTTTTACAGGTTTCCCCGGATATCTTCGAGGATGACCTAGAAACTGCTGACAAGGCAAAAGGAATGGCCAAACTAAAAAACAGAGTTTTGCTACCATAATTTTAGCTGTTATTATTGATTTACAAAAAAATTAAATCAAATGAAAAAACATTTTTTTTTTTAAATTTTCTGAAAAATTTGACTTCATTATTTTACCAATTACAATCTATTAACGAACAAAACTGTTCATTTTCAGCGATTAGCACAGGCACTGTTCTTTACAATTAAATATTTCAGGTCTTTATAAATCTACGAGAGTCAAATATAAACCAAACTTTTTACACACATTCGTTGATCATAAAAAATACAAACAAAACCTTTAACATCTCTTAATAAAGTCTCCTGAATTTATTTCCCATTGTTTGTTAAGCTTGCAATTCCCTCCTTCAAAGAAACTTTGAAGTCAAGTCATTTACTAATTGCGCATGTGATCGTCACCTTCTTGATTGTGCTCAGATCGTTTAACTACCAAGGGCACAAACAGAAAATAACCACATAATGACAAATCTGTGCTGTAGGGAAAATGTTTAGGATCTTTTTGATTTTCAGTAAATAGCCTTGGAAC
>JAGFPH010000062.1:817760-845002 GCA_018207615.1 Philaenus spumarius
CTTTGAAGCCAAGATGCTGTGTGATAATGGCATGGGGAATTCCAAGGCTGATACACTTCTGAAGCAATTTCATCAACAATTAACCACCGGACAGCTTCGATAAAATCACGAACTGCAGGATTTATTGTCATCATGACTTTCCTTTTCCATACGTCTCGTCCACCTTTAAATTCGCAGCCCCAATTAAACACTTGGGTCCGAGATAGTGTAGCATCCCCAAACTACAATTTCAACCGAGTGAACATTTTGAATGACTTAATGCCTTCTTCTTTTTTTAAAATTAAAAAAACGTAGAAAACATTCAACTTAGCAATGGGCGATGGAACATCTTGCTCAATCATCGCTGTACTAAGGAAGGAACGGAGTGAATCAGGCTACCAAGCAAGTTCCTCTACTCAAAACACATTGAATTTCAATGCCCCACTTTCCCAGTAAACTTGGGATTGTATGAAGAGACGACGAGCAACAGTATAATATTTAAGGAGTTATTAATTTCTTTGAGGAAAATTGCAATATTATTTTTTTTTTTATGAATTACCCTTGCACAACCATGTTTGTTAGGGCATCATTGGTTCTTATTTATCGTTGCTTTTGCGGAAAGAATTGGTGAAGGTGACAGAAGCAAGTGTGGGGCAGTTTAGAAATTCTACGCACATATATTCATTTCTGGAATAAAAGGGGTAGAGGGGGCAAGTGCTCATGGGCCAAGGCTAAAAAAATTGTGTATTGAAATTGCAATTTAAGAGGAAGTTTGTATTATTTTGTTCACACAATAAGTACTCCTGAAGTACAAATTTATGAAGAAAGTGTTAATTTGGGAGTTGATACAAAACACCAGTACCTAAAATAAATCAGAGTTCCAGTGTTTGCTTGTGATATCTGACGTACCGTACGGACTGTAGAAAGGCGAGGAAGTGGAGGGGCAAACCGATTAAGGTATAAAAATATTAAAACTTGTTTTTAAATTAGATACAAATTTTGCTTTAACAGCAGCAAGTAATAGGTTATGATTTATTTTTATGCACCGGTAACCATTAGGGTAAGGCTTTTAAAGCACTCTACCTGTAATTCTAAAACAAATTTTTTACTTTTTTTTAAACTAGTAAGCTGTAGTAGAAGCAAAATTCACATAAAAACAATAAGTACACATTTTTTAAACCAAATATTTTTGGGAACATTGAATTATTAACTGTTTTTGTTGTTCTGCCTTATGGACTGGTTATAATATACTTATAATTAAATAAATACCTTATTTATATATAACTGCTCACAGTCCAGTAATCGTTTTTGTAATCGGTGACGACCGTTTCGCCTATTTACATTCAGGCATTGTCAAACCGAAACTTTTATGTTATAGCATTTAATTTAAATGCTCGTCACTTTAAAATTACACAAAAACACACAACACAACACATCACAACACTTCGACAGTATAATTAAATTAACCCCTTCAACTAGAAGACATAACCACCCGCAAAACTAGTTTTTTTGTTCAGTACTGACTAAGCAATGAACCAGTGAACACGTGTGTCCATGTTATATGACATAATTAACATTGCGATTATTTTAAATGTAGTTTTTTGTGTTTCAAAGTGTTGTGATGTGTTGTGTTGTGTGTTTTTGTGTAATTTTAAAGTGACAAGCATTTAAATTAAATGCTATAACATAAAAGTTTCGGTTTGACAATGCCTGAATGTAAATAGGCGAAACGGTCGTCACCGATTACAAAAACGATTACTGGACTGCGAGCAGTTATATATAAATAAGGTATTTATTTAATTATAAGTATTGAATTATTTGCAATCAATTAATAATAGATGGCTGCAACAGCTTTAATGGGATTAGTTTATAAAATGAAATTCTGTCACAAATAGTCCATAGTGTGCATTTTACCATAAAAAGCAGTTAAATCAAACATATAAAAACCTTTTATTGCTACTTGAATTTCAGTTAATTATCATAACATGCAATAAATACTTCATAATTAACGGTTTTTAAAAGGATACAGTTCCTCTCAAAAGGGCTTAAACTCACAATTTTGTTTCTAATTTTTTAAATTTATATACCCATAGACTAAGGTATATCCTGAGGTATGCCGTACTCCAAACCCGAAGTCCTCTCAACAACTGTGTCCATAAACCCTAATTGTATCAGTAATGAATACGAACAAATACCTTGATAAGCATGTCTGTATCTATCAAACTTGATAAAAGCCGTTAGTAATGTGATTGTGGACATTTATATAACCACTTAATATTGTAGAAACAGTTTTGAAATGTTTAATTAATGTTTACTGCTGTTATTATTATTGTTTAAAGTACTGTTTAGGAACCGAATACTGAAAAGAGCCATTGTTTTCATATACAATAGCTGTACTCATATTACACTGTGAGTTAGTAAAGTTTGTCCCACAAATTAATTTTTGTACGAACTAACTTCTGCCAAACCGTTTTGTGACTGTTAACTAGGCCATTTAAAATTTCATTTATGATAGTTTGAAATTTTGCCTTTGCACCAAAATGGGAAATTCTGGGAACTCAAAATTTTCCAATTGAAACCAGCATCTTGTGACATGTTCCTAGTCAACACTGCCAAAAGGCAAGGGCACTGTAACTTATTGTCTTACATACAATGGGATTCTACAATCACTTAATTTTAAATCCAACATTTAAACAAAAGCTTTTTTTTAATTTTTAAATACTATATTAATCACTGAAATGTTTTACTAATGGAGTCTAAAAAATAAGACAATATATTCCAATTTGTATTTACTATGTATTTTAAAATTAGATGGAGTTGTGGTTAATAGAATCCTAACTATCAAAATTTTCTCCAACCATTCTAGAAAAAGCAACATATATCAAAGCCCACTAAAGAATACCGTTGAGGGACGGGCTTGTGTTCACCAAGACCTTGAACGCTCCAATCGCCGTAGTGCGAAGTGGTCAGGTTCTTTCCACGCTTCTAACTGACTGCGGCTGGCTCAACGCATTTATAATTCTTTAAACTGTGCGATCAAGCCTCAACCAGGAGTGTTCGAGGCTAGTAGATATGGCAACGCTGCGCGCCCATCCTATTGGCCGCCTCACAACGGTATTCTTTAGTGGGCTTTGATATAATAACAGAACTGATGTTGTTATTTTTAAATACACATTTATTGGGTCCCCAAAGGCAATCCAGAAATGGTGGTTATTATTATTAAATTATTTTTGTTTCACATCTGTAACAGTATTTAGTATATTGGAAGGTGAAACCGTGAAATTATGAAAGTCTATGACTTTTTAGGTACCATTTATTTTATAGAGAGAAGTATGAGTTGTCTAGTATTTTAATAACAGGAGTGAATTTTTCAACAGGGTCAGAACTGGAACTTTTTATGGGCAAAAACTGGCACATTTGACAGTTAATATTTCATCCGCCACATTTTTCCAGGGAAGGTCAAGAATTTCCTAAGACCCCCTTTTTGCCAGCCGAGATGGTAGTCCTTAATCCCCATGAGAAAAAAGGTTTGGCTTTATTTAAGTCTTACAAGTGTTGAGGTAATGTTGGGGAAAGCAATGCTATTGAAATTGAAATTTGATCAATTAATTACCATATCTACTTATTATATAAAGCTAGACGGTAACACTGATTCATTGACATTAATTATTATGCACTTCCCGTAATCGGACCCCCCTCAACCTTATACTTGAATTAAAGCTCTCGACGAGAAACCTTTGGGAAAATTGCCAGTAGTTAACATTTTTTTATTTTGCAAGCACCTTTTGGGCGGGAAATATTTTTTAGAATTTAAAAATGTTTTCATTTTTTCACATTGAGCGCATTTTGTAAGAAAACGGGTAAGAGATAGCAAAAAATGTTAAATACAAAAGTTGTAGAAAATTTAATTTCAAACTAACGATTTTTCATCAGATTTAAGATCTAATCATCCGTTTAGCCACTATTCATCCGAGAAGGGAGACTCCGCCCAAAGTCTTTAAAGCTAGACGATTTCACCGATTCACTGACATTAATTATTAGGGACTTCCCGTAATCGTACCCCCCTCAACCTCATACTTGAATTAAAGCTCTGGACGAGAAACTTTCGGGGAAAATTGCCAGAATTTAACATTTTTTAATTTCGGAAGCAACTTTTGGGCGGGAAAGATTTTTTCGATTTTTTCAATTTCTTCATTTTCCCACTTTAAGCGCATTTAGTAAGAAAACGATAAGAGATAGCAAAAAATGTTAAATACAAAAGTTGTAGAAAATTAAATTTCAAAGAAGAGATTTTCCGTCAGATTCAAGACCCAATCATCCATTTAGCCACTATTCATCCGAGAAGAGAGGCTCCACCCAACGTCCTTAAAGCTAGACGTTTTCACTGATTCACTGACATTAATTATTAGGCACTTCCCGTAATCGGACCTCCCTCAACCTTATACTTGAGTTTAAGATCTCGATGAGAAATTTTTGGGAAAATTGCCAGAACTTAACATTTTTTTATTTTGGAAGCATCTTTTGGGCGGGAAAGATTTTTTAGATTTTTTAATTTTTTCACTTTGAGCGCGTTTAGTAAGAAAGCGGTAAGAGATAGCAAAAAATGTTAAATACAAAAGTTGTAGAAAATTTAATTTCAGACTAACGATTTTTCATCAGATTTAAGATCCAATCATCCGTTTAGCCACTATTCATCCGAGAAGGGAGGCTCCACCCAACGTCCTTAAAGCTAGACGTTTTCACTAGTGATGGTCTAATCGAATAATTTTTATTCGAATATTCGATTATTTTGTTTTAGTCGATTATTCGAATATTTTAGAATTATTCGAATAAACTTCCAAGTGAATAGTGAATATTTGGTTAAACTAGTTAGGCATATAGGTTATTCGAATATTCGAATAACTAAGCAATTGAATAGAAATGCTATGCCGTATGTCGTTTGTCGTTATGTGTTAGGAAGGCTCACGGCTCACATGCAATTATTCGATAGTTTGGTACAGGTACATATTCGATAAATTGGTAATATAATAATTTCCGATATAATATTTTGGAATAAATTTCGCAAATTTCTGTATCCTATACTATATAATATATTACTAAAATATAAATGTATTCAAATACAAGAAAATATATATATTTTTCGTTAAAATTAAAAATATAATATTGAAAAATAAAAAATATGAATTATTAAACTTACATTTATCTCGCCAAAAGACAGAATCACATTAACTAAATGAAACCAATATTAAAACTAAAGGAAATCGATCACGTGAAAGCAATACTTACTTTTTATCCGTGGGAAAAGTAAACAGGATGTTTGCAAATGGATTCCAGGAAAGGCAGGAAATCTACCGGCCTCCCTGTCTGGCATATTCGCCGATTCCAAGAATGTCATACTGTACTTCTATTCAATTATTCGAATACTCTTACAAGGCAATATGACTCATTCGTCTCGCTTTTATTCGAATAAAATTTTTCGAATAATTATTCGATAGTTTTTTTAAATTTTATTCGATTATTCGATTAGTAAAAGTATTCGATTATCCCATCACTAGTTTTCACTGATTCACTGACATTAATTATTAGGCACTTCCCGTAATCGGACCCCCCTCAACCTTGTACTTGAATTAAAGCTCTCGACGAGAAACTCTTGGGAAAATTGCCAGAATTTAACATTTTGTAATTTTGGAAGCACCTTTTGGGCGGGAAAGATTTTTTTAATTTCTTCATTTTCCCACTTTGAGCACATCTACTTATATAAAGCTAGACGGTAACACGAGATTCTTTAGCGAATTTTCCAACTGCGAGCGAAGGGAAGCAGCCATCTGAGGCCGAAGGCCGAGGCGGGGTTGGGACGCGAAGCATCCAGGGGCAGAGCCCCTAGTAGTCATATACAGATAGAATGGTGTCAACAATAACTGAACTTAACATAATATACAACAAGTTGACAACAACAAAATATACTCAAAATGGTAAACTAACAAAATACTCTTATATAGCTTTATCAGTCTTGGAAAAATCTTTCAGTTGTATTTTTTTCTTTGTATTTATGATGAGATATGCATTACTTAGAAGGAAAAATGTAGTGTACCCCATTTTTTTAATAAAAGCATGTCTCCTCTAGGTGACATAAAATCTTAATTAATAGTTAAGTAAATATACACATTAATGTCTCTCATAGAAGTACACAGGTGTCTACTTCTTTTATGCCAATTTTAGTATTAGGTACGAGTTTTTTCCATCAAGTAATTTTTCAACAAAACCTCTAAATTCAAGACTATCTATGAAAATAATCAACGAAGAACAGATAAAAATATAGTAGGGACAAACTACTGACACTAAATTAATTATTCACAAAAGTAAAAATAATAATAATGGTAGGGTAGTTTTGGTTAGGAAATGAGAAATTTTACAATAATTTCCTCTAATTTACAAAATGAAACAACTTTAAGTTTTGTTTTACTGTGAGAGAAAATTAAAAATGTCTTTCTAAATTAAAAACGAGAAAAAATTCACTAATGTTCCCTTTTCAGGAAGTACAACAAACATTGTAACTGTGATACCCCGAGTCCCATTGATTTCTCCAGAAGGCATTACAATTTGCAATGCTGTTACAGGAAAACCAGTAAAAATAGCAACACTAGTGTTATTGGTTATAAAATGTTTAAGGATGGATTGTTCAGTATAATTACAAAAAATGCTTATACACATCATTACTGACAAATTGTGGTAATTGACAGTCCGCCATTTTGGTTGCTTCCAAACAGTAGGCCTGTCTATTTGCGAGTCAGATAACATGAAAATCACATTACCAGGTGCTGCTATCTATGAATGCCTACTACAACTACTTAGCAGACAAACCAACTTATTGCATTCAACACTAAACATTCCCATACAAAAAATGATTTGTCTCCTCAGGTAAACGTGTGGTCTGAGGAGAATAGCGTACACAGGTTTAAACATCAAATTATTTCTAAATGAGGAGAATTCATTTATATTTCTGATTGATTCAGGCAAAGCACTTCAAAATTTACCTCCTGCGTAAGTTGAATTTTTCTAAAAAAAACTTATGTCTATGTGCTGGAGTTGCAATTTGGTCTTGGATTCTAGTACATGAGAATTTCTTAGTAGAGGAACAGTACAGTACCAGTTTGTGTACAGGATTATAAAATAAATAAACAAACTATTATAGGCCTACTGTCATTGTGCCCATATTTTTAAAATGTTTTTAACTGAGGCAATCCGGTTTAGTCTTAATATTATTCTGACAGTTTTTTTGTTGTTGCAAATGTAAGATTCTGTCTAAATTCTCCTTTGACATTGCTCCCTAGATACTTATTTCAAATGAAATCCTTGATTGTATATGCACAAAATAAATAGCTTTTAAGATAACATTACAAAACTTCAACATTCTACTGAGAGCATAAAGAACTGAGGAGACCCTTTTTTGAAAGATGGGTCTATATGAAACTACCATGGCCAATTATTAAGTATTATATTAAACAAAAAAAATTATTTTTTTACCTTTTTAATTTATTTTGCTTCACATAAAATACTCTGTTGAACTTCAGTTTCATAATATTTCGTACTTTAGTTTTTATTGGCTAATAGCTCTCATTAGACCTACTTCCAATTAAACTTACGTACTTTTAAATTTGCATCATAAGAATATATACATATTTATTACCATGTTTTCCTGACAATCTGAGGCAAATCTTTAATGTAGCCAAGAAATAAAAGAGGTCCCAAGATCGACACATGAAGTACTCCATAGTTTAATAACTCAAAAGAAGATTTATGTTTAATTAATTGATTAATAGACATATATGACATTTCAACATGTTTCCTACCACACAAACAGAATTAAAAGCAGAATAATTAATTGTGGTTATCTTATATTTAGACCAACTGGTTCCCACATAAAACTGCTTAGTGAAATATTATAAGTATTGAGTTTGACTTGTGAAATTGTATACTTGATCAAATAAAACTTGAACACAGATTCTCACAAATAATATTTGATCTATTCAAACATTTTTCAACGACAATGTTGTCATCTTCAGTGGTGCACAAGCTACAATAATCAAACTGCAACTAACCTAATAATGTTTCCCTATATTTAAACAATACTAAAAGGGGTGTGGCTTAAAACTACTTCACAATAGTAAGGTGTTAACAACTGCTTAGCGTTATTAGCCTTAAGTTAACTATATAAGCTAACTGAAATAATTACTTAACTAATATCATTAACAATACATTCTTTCACATTATCCTAGCATTTTGTATAGTTTCTAACTAATTGTTTACAAAACAGTTTATTTCAAAGTTTAGCGTATTCCATTTTGAATTTTCTTCTACCCATTTTATAAAATTGTTATTTGTAAGTATTTTTTATCTTCATAAACTTTTAAAACACTTTTCTTTCTACATATACTTATAGAAACCAAATATCATCAGGTATTAATCTAACTATTAACTTTGATTTAAGTAGTATTGACATGAGTGTCATACTTATAAATAAATACTGACCTTGACTCATGAGACATACTTGATAGAATAAAACTGGAACACTTGAATTAGAATAAATGATGAATTAGGACCTAATCAAAATTCTATATCACTGTAAAAAAACATTGTTTTTAATAATATTGGTTTATAGCCCAGTCAACGAATGATTCTAGAAGGAAAGTCAATAAGCGGAAAGACCAACTATGGTACATTGTTTGGGGTACCTAGTAGTATAACATACTAAAAGTCCTTGACCCTAGGGGAGGCGGAAGAGGGAGGGAGGGGTATCGGTACCATTTTTTTTATTTTTTGCCTATATCTCAGTAGGGGTTGGTTATACAAACAATTTATATGTATACAAAATTAAAACTGACGAAATTCTCTACATTTAATATACATATAGTATTTTTGCTATCTGTAACCATTAATGAGATATATGCTCTCGAAAATCGGTAATTTTTGAAAAAAACGTTTCTTTGCATTGGAATACTTTATTATTTATTCCCCACGCGGTCTACCCTCGTGAGCTCTCTTCAGTTCTTATCTCGTTCGTAGAAAGTCAAATTATTGTGTATTTTGCCTCAGTATATTATTTTATTTTATTATTACTATTATGTCGCTATGTCGACGGAAATTTTTTTTGTTTCTCGCTTTAGTTGAGTTAGTTTATATAACGATATACGTCCGTAGGAAGTCGAATTATTGTGTTTTTCGCCTTTATATTTTATTATTATTATATCCAGTATATTTTATTGGTATTATATGCGGTATATTTTATTGTTATTATTATTATATCGCAATGTCGACTCAAACGTATTTTGTTTGTGGCGAGAACTTGGACGAAAGTGGTGGGAAAATGTCCTGTGTGAGTGCAAAAGTAATAGCTTCACTGATAAGTGCCATTTTACAGAGAAATGACGGAAAAAGATCCAACCTTGTAGGTTTGACATCCCTCAAAGTTCATTCCACATGCAGAAAAAATTATATGTGAGCCGAAAGAATTGCAGCTTATGTGATGAAACAGGCCCCTGTTTTGAAACAGCCATTGATAAGTCAACAGATTCACAAGTCATTGTCATTGGAGAGGACACAGACCTCATTGTCCTTCTGATTGTGCTAATCCCCAAAGACCAATACATCATAATTATGAAACCGTGCCGAGGAAAGGTGCCAACCAGTCTGTATTTCCACCGCTGAGTTACAGGAGCTCGAGGCATTATGCTCATCCATTCTTTCACAGGATGTGATAGTACAACAGCAGCCTTCCTCAAGGGCAAACTTGCATTTGCCAAACTGTTCAAGAAGGATGCAGATGTAGCATATGCTTCTGAAGTCTATAAAAATCTTTCAGCCACTCATAAGCAGATTCCAGAGCAGGGCAATAATTGTTTCCTCCGGTGTTACGGTGCCCCGAAGAAAGAAAAATCACTCAACAAATATTGCTACAACACAATTGTCAAGTCTGTGGTGAATGTGCAGCCTAATATCTCATTCCTCCCACCATCCGAGGGATCAGTCAAACAGTCATTGGTGCTACTTTCAGATACAACGGTGACAACACTAGCTTACGGCGAGAGGAATGGGGGTGGGAGCAGAACGCGATGGAATGCTTAACTAACTCATCCCTATTAGAACCCAAGATACAATAGCCCCAGATGACATTTTGAACCTAATACGCTGCAGTTGCCGGAAGGCCTTAATGGTTTGTTCTACTATATATATATATTCAATAAAAATTAAATGTTGGTTCATCACTCTAGGCCTAACAACCTAACTTTGTTGTGAGTATGTTTAATTTATTTAACCTGCCTTAACGGCAACATACTCACATAATTTACGTTTTGTGCACATTTATGTCACAGTACGGTACGTTACAAATGATATAATTTTAATCCTTCAATTTCAGTATCGGCTCACGTATAATGTTTTCTGCATGTGGAATGAACTTTGAGGGATGTCAAACCTACAAGGTTGGATCTTTTTTTGTCATTTCTTTGTAAAATGGCACTTATCATTGAAGCTATTACTTTTGCACTCACACAGGACGTGTTCCCACCACTTTCGTACAAGTTCTCGCCACAAACAAAATACGTTTGCGTCGACATTGCGATATAATAATAATAACAACAAAATATACCACATATAATACTAATAAAATATACCGGATATAATAATAATAAAATATAAAGGCGAAAAACACAATAATTCGACTTCCTACGGACGTATGATGTTATATAAACTAACTCAACTAAAGCGAGAAACAAAAAAATTTTCCGTCGACATAGCGACATAATAGTAATAATAAAATAAAATAATATACTGAGGCGAAATACACAATAATTTGATTTTCTACGAACGAGATAAGAACTGGAGAGAGCTCATGAGGGTAGACCGCATGGGGAACATATAATAAAGTATTCCAATGCGAAGAAACGTTTTTTTTAGAAAATTACTGATTTTTGAGAATGTATATCTCATTAACAGTTACAGATAGCAAAAATATTATAGGTATGAAAAATGCAGAGAATTTTGTCAGCTTTAATTTTGTATACGTATATATTTTTTGTAGGACCAATCCCTACTGAGATATAGGCACAAAATACAAAAATGGTTCCTCCTCTCCCCCCTCTTCTGCCACCCCTATGGTCAAGGACTTTTAGTATGTTATACTACTAGGTACCCCAAACAATGTACCATAGTTGTTCTTTCCGCTTATTGACTTTCCTTCTAGACCGCCCTTTTGGGCATTCGTTGACTAGGCTATTAGTAATTTTGTTTTAGTTAGGCTACATAGTTAAATTTAGGCTATTATAATAACGCTATATAGTTTTGTTATTGCCTTACTATTGTCAAATATGTTATTTGGAGCATGACACATTGTTAGGTTAGTTATAGTTTGATTATTATAGCTTATTGTGCATCACTGAAGATGGCAACATTTATCATGAAATATGTTTGAGTTTATACGTTTTTATTTTAGAATCACTAATCAAAGCTTTACGTAAATCCATGAAAATACCCACAACTTTCTCATCTCTATAGATTGAATTAATTACTCAATGTAGTCTACTCTAGCCATTACTACACACTTACCAGGTCTAAGCCCATGCTGCTCACTATCTATCAATTTATTTATTTCTAAATAATTCATTAACCTGTTACACATGGTTTTTCATAAATTTTAGACAAGATCAACAACAAGGTGACAAGCTCAGATTATTTGAAAAAATTCAGGAGGGACTTTATTAACCCTAGAACTGCCAAACATCGATAATTTATGTTTAAAATTTGTCCTTGTGCTGGCAAATGTCAATTATCGCTTTTTACAACATCGCTTATTGTACGCATTCGCATATTATATGGCCATAGATCAACTAAATTAGATATTATTTAGCATAATTGGAAAGGTATTATAATGGTAATTTATACTATTATTACGGTTTCCATCGCCATTTGAGAAACGATAAACACAAAATTAATAAGCAGGGCTGGATTTAGAAGTTTGCCACCAGCTGTAGGCTTGATCCCATTTGCCGCCTCCATTAGTTTTGCAATTAGATTCGTTTTATACAACTGCAGAATCAATTGTTAGCCTATCTTATTTTATAAAATAATAGCTCTAAATTGGTTTAAGGGAATTTTATAGTTTAACGAAATAACTTAAATTACATTAGTTTTATTTTACTTTTTTACAAACGTCTTTTAAGATTCGTTAGAAAAGTAAAAGTGGTTTATTGTGTACTTTGAGGTTAGTGACTACTATGTTAAATGTTCTTTAAACGTTCTTAGACTACTATGTGTTACATAAATAAATTACTGCATTCAATTAACTTCTATTGGGATAAGGATAATGAAGTTAAAGTTACATAAAATGTAGTTCATTATTGGTATTAAAAATAAAGTATCGCTACCAACTATTGGCTGTTTACAGTTTAGTTGATAGCATGGGCAGGCATTGTCCATGCTATTGAAACGAAGATCTTACGCTAGTAAATCGCATAATAACATCAATTTCATAAAACTCATTTAAACTATTTATTAGGAATATGATTCCCTTGGTATTGTTTTTTAGTGATATTTATATTTTCAAGAATAATTTGTATTAATGTGGAACAATAATACAAAATCAAAAAATAGTTGTTTTGTTTACATTTATTTTGATGGAAGAGCTGTTTTTTTAGAAAAGTAAATGATTGAATATTGAATAGCAATAACTGAATAATAATATAAAAAAATTAGGAAAAATCTTTTAATTCAAAATTTGTTTTCAAAATGAATTAACAATTGAGAAAAAAGGTCTTGTCTAGAAGAGGCCCCCAGCAAATGTAAAATAAGAAATAGTTAGTTGACATACGTGCAATGAATAGAAATCAGTGGAAAAACATGTATAGGCCTACAAAAATATAACTTTTATTAATATTTATGGTTTAAAAAAAATAACCACATGGAATTAACTTAACCTTAAACAATTTAAAATAAAACGTATGTAACACATTAATCTTGCGGAGGCCAGTACAAGTTTATATCCTTCCAAATTGCGTCAAACAGATTTTTATCCTTGTAACTGCGATGCCAAATGAATTCACATAGATAAGAATCAAACATAACTTTCTTGAATATTGACCCGTCAAACTGTAACTTTACAATCTTGACAAGAACATCCTTAGTAGCAATAAAAAGAACCATAATTTCAATAGTTTGGGGAATACATTTTGTATGTCTTTCTTGCATATTGACCCGTCAAACTGAAAAATCCTTAGTAGCAATAATAAGAACCAGAATTTACATAGTTTGGTAAATACATTTTGATGTCATTTTAAAATTTTAGTCAAGTCTGGAGCAGGATATATTGTAGACGATACCAATGAGTTATTCTATGTGCCCACACTTTCTGCATCGTAGATGTAGAGTTTCTAGCGATTGATGTGGCTAAAGATCACATCGCCGGTGTGGAAGAACAGAATGTTTGTATTCTTAGAGATTCTATGAGTGCATTGCAGCTGTTGAAGCAGTACAAACCATCAAACTACTATCATGTAGAGTAGGCAATAATCACTCTATGCTCGAAAAACTAAAAACTAGAAACATTTGGTTCCAATGGGTTTCCTGGACATTGTGGTCTATGAGGTAACAAAGAAGCAGACAAAATAGCTGGGATTGTTGCTAACCTGGGCCCGATTCCATCAAGAAATCTATCGCTGAGTGCCAGTCTTGCCCTTTGTAATAAAACTCTTAAAACTAAATGAGTTGTACAATGGAACAACGACAAAAAGGGTCGCCATTTGCACTCAATTAAAAAAAAACTCCTACCAACTTTTACATTTACAAGGAATCTCTTGATCAGTGTCCACTTTTACATCCAGGGCAAGAACCGGGTATATTGGTACACAAGCATACCTCTTCCGTTTTGGAATTGCTGATTCCCCGATCTGTTTGGTTCGCCAAGAACAAGAAGAAACCCTCCACCACATTCTTCTGCAGTGCCCTGGTCCAGAAAATGCTGCTAGAGAGATACTGAAGGTTAAACTTAAAGAAAAACGCACCCTCGTAAAAGTACTGACGGCCAATACCTTTTGGCGACTTGCTGCCCTTGTTTACGAGAGACACCATGTGGGTTGGTATCACCTGATACCAGATACATGCTCAAGAAGTAAGTAAAATTGTAGTCAATTTGTTTAAAAACGTTACATCAACAATTATGTTACTTGCAAATATTCACCATTATTAAATTCTGTTTCTTATTTGTTAATCCCATGAAAAAAGTAACTGTAAACAATTACATCAAAATTGATTTGAAAATGAGACCGAGTAAGTGAACCAAGGTAAAAAGAATCATTTAAAAGACAAAATCAATAATATTTATAAATTTTAAAAAATTTTAAAGCCACCATATTAAGATTAAACAGATTATTATTCCTTTATTAAGACCGTGAAGATAATAGGCCTATAGCCAAGTGAACAATAATTATGGTATCTTCATGATCAAAAAATTCAAGATTAGATCTCGATTAAAGACCAGAAAGCTTTCTATATCTGTGGTTAGAGGAAAGGGGGTTTAAGTTAACTAAACGGTGGTTGGCTTGCTTCTAAGCTGACAGGATATGACTTGTTACTGGTAGCCTACCTAGTCTCTGGCTTGATTTATTTTGCAAACTTTTACTAGGGCTACTGTATTTAAGCAAAAAATAAATCCAATGAACGGCAATATTTAAGTATTAAAATCGAATTAATAATTATCTAAAAAACAATTTTTTAATATGTAGAAAAAGACTTTTAAGTGTTTTATATTACCTACTACAAAGAGTAAATTGCTTAGAATATTAATTCACTAAACTCTTAAAATAAATCAAAAATATTTTTTTACATCTCAAATCTCCAATTAAAGTTATACCTAACTAGCTAAAATTCAGACTTGGATAAGAATACATTTGTATGTACATAAATGTATTTACAATTTTACAAGCCTGTTGTCCACACAAATCATAGCCTTGGATTTCGCCTACAACCGTGTCGCCAATAACAACTTCAGATTGTAAGTTATGACAGATTCATTTATGTAAATTATATTTTCACTGGAGAATCCCTAGTCTAATTCAACCAAATCTTGTTTGAATTTTCTTTTTCACATAAACTCCTCCTTATCATAACTCCATACATACTTTATTATATGTAATAGAACTTTTCCTGACAGTTTCTTTATAAATTAACGTTTAAAAGAAAATTAATAGCGTTAATACACCGGGTGTCCCATAAAGGCGCCCCCTCTTTAATTTTTGAACGACTGTAAATTTTCAAACAATATTTGGTAAACAAACTCTAAAATTTAACAACTTAGCTCTGGAGTGACCGTTGTCAGGAAACATTTTCAGTGTCCTTAGCTTAAGTCGTACACTGTTATTTTTAGTGGGGGATAGTTCAACAATCTAATTACGGTGATACATTTTTTACCATAACTTTAATTTAAGAAGTCATAGAGAGGTCTAGTTTGCGGCACTCATTTTCCTTTTTTACCCTCTTTAAAATGATACGGTATGCAACTTGCTAGGGGTTGCTATTTGAAAATAAAACCTACCCCCAGAAAACCCTGTTTAGGGGTGAGGTTGAAACCCTAAACCACATAAAAAAGTACTTTGACTTATGTTAGTAACATTTACCAAAGATTGTTTGAAAATTTACAGTTGTTCAAAAATTAAAGAGGGGGGGATCTTTATGGGACACCCGGTATTTCAAAACATGCAAACCATCTTTTCAAATTAAATTTCTTACAGCTGAGCCCACTATTAATGTGGTACATAGTTTTGTTCATTTTAGAAAAAATTTGTAAAAAGATAAATATATAAATGTGTATGCACCTGGACTGCGTAATGTCAATTCCAATGCCACTTTTCAGAAGCATTTAGAAAGACGTAAATGCTAAATTTTAACCCATAAACTTATAGAATATTTCTTTTCGAATTTGATATTAATAAATCAGTTTTTTACTTTTCTAAACCAACTCAAAGCCTTTTTGCGGAATTTCTAAGGTGTGGAAAACTGGTGTAGGCCTAATGAAGTTTAATTTATTGCTTTTTGTTTATTCAAGTTTTTATTATTAATATTGAACGAAGTGTTTAAAATTTTTATTACTTAGGCCTATCACAGATCCTTTTTCGTAATATTCCTAGGAAACTGTGATTATAAAAACCAAGTTTATTTATGGTTGGGAGAAGTTGGGATGGATTATTGTGAGTCAATCATCTCTTCGGAGTATGCATAGACATGTTTATGTCTTTTTTTTATATCACGTTCTACTTCTGAATTTTTGAGTGGAAACTGCCGTGATGTTGTTCTAGTGTTGATCCTACTTTCTATGCATTTTTCAAATTTTCTTCTCTTCTTTTTTCCAATTAATTATAAAATTATGTTGTGCACAACTCATGCCTATATGGGCACTAATCCATAAGATTTACAGTAGAGCTTCGAAAATCCGAACTAATTGGGACCGAGGGGAGTTCGAATTATCAATTTGTTCAGATTTTTGAAAACAACCAAGAAAAAGCCATTTAGGCTAAAATATATGCCCTTTAATCGAGTAAACAGTACAAGCAGTAATGTAATTACAATACATCAGTATGTAAGACTATTTACATATTATGATTTAGAAGAACCTGCACATATACAGTAGGGCCAACATGATTACACTTGTAACTCTCAATTACAGTAAAGTACATAATTAAAAAATCACTTATACATTATAGTTAACACAAACGAAAAATAAAAACATACTGTATAGTACACACTACTGTATATATATGACACACTGTTATAATGATTACACAAAGATAAATGAATTAACTTTATGTATGTTTACTGCTAGCGCTAAAGCAGCTTATTAGCGTGGCAGTAAAAATACTGACAGCCAGTCTGTTGTAAGGGCGTGTGAGAGCAGGTATTAAGAAGTGTTTAAAAAGAGATAATAATGTCAAACTGCGATGAAGATTTTTGTGAAATTTTTAACGACAATAATTGGAATTTGCGAAAACAAAATTTTTGCAAAGGCTGACTCAGAACGCGTTCGGATTTTTGACGTTTCGGATTATTGACGTTCGGATTATCGACGCTCTACTGTATGTTTATTTTGTTTAATGACTTTCAAGTAAAATTTTTATGAAATAAATATATTGGTCTAAAGAATGAAATCAGCTGTTAATGATAATGTCATTGAGAAATTGAGAAATCATACATTGAATTTTATAGGAGTTACGAGTAAACAGCTGATTACTGTGCCAGTACTGCACTTCTTCAACCAGCTAAGCTATATTTTTAATAGACAAATATAATTTCTTAAGCTAAATAACTATTTACAGATCTAAACTTTCTTTTAAATTATTTAAAAACTTCAGTATTTTCACCACCAAATTTAGGTCATACACCTAAAATAATAAATAGAGAGCGCACAGTTTCCATATAACTTTACTTACCAGTTTAAATTATATAACTATGTGAAGTAATGGAGGTATTCCAATTTTATTCGATAAAAGTCACAATTTCTGTTACTGTAGTCAGAACAAAGTGTTTAATTGCATAATTATTCGTTCCATCACTTTAGCTCTTTAAAGCTAGGTACTTAACCAATATTGTCCACTCAAAATTGTTTACTGCCCAGAAGAAACAATCACTTTCTAGTTCTTATTACTCTATACATTACAAGTTACATGTGGAATCTTTCAAATTAATTATTAGTGTTTTAACAACAAATCTAAAGTTGTGTTTTGAGGTAAGGCCTAGGCCTACGTTTATTTGGCATGTGGCAGTTCGCTATTATTACCAATGACAAATAAGTCCCCTTATCTTTTATAATTTCAAGCCAATTTAAGATTGAAAAACATTAATATAAATTTTAAAATGTTTAATTTACTAATAACTAGTCCAGTTAAACTTTTTAATTTGTTTGAAATTGTCATTAAATTTATTACAGATGTAGGCTACATTGGCAAAAAAAATCAGTTGTAAATAAAAAAATTTAAGTAAAATGTTATAAATTAACTAGCCTAATTTAATGTTTGCACTAAAAGCTCCTGTACTATAAAGAAGGACAAATTAATTCTTTATTGCAAATAATTTATGGAATGATGAAGCTATGCGTAAACTGGGTTTAGGCCTACCAAACTACAGCTTAGTTCACAATTATCCATTTTTTCCATTGAATAAGTGAACTTTCCTGTGATGTACACCATCCAATTTGTAATAACTTGACCACATAAATATTATCAATTCATCAATGTAACGTTTGAAAACGGAAATAATATTGGTAACATTTATATACCACTAGTCTACTTCTTCCATCACAGCTGAAAAAACCTGCATCTAAACTAACTTAGTCTTCATTCAGATTCTTTCCATATTGTAAACATTTAAGTTGTTAGAATTTCTTACTTTCCTAAAAAAAAAACATCTCCAGCTGATGTTTTATAAACAAGTAGTGGTTTTCTAAAAATTTGACAAAATATACACTAGGGTAATTATTATTTTGACCAATATCTATTATTAGAAACACTGAAGCCCAGAAACTCGTGGTTGGGGCTTCAGTGTTTCTAATTGTTTAAATTCACCACAGTACTCATTGAACATCTAATATCTATTATGATTGCATTTTAGAAGCGTTTTCTTGTGATACGTTAGCAACTCTGCCGTAATAAGTTGAGGAGGCATGTTGTAAATTTTTCCCTTTTTTTTAAACAGCATGTTTTAATGTATAATTGAAACAGATAGGCCTGATTTACATAATTTTATGTATACGATTAACTTGTGTAGGCCTATATGTTTTGGGTTTAAACAATATTTAAGAGAACTAATTTCAAAATCATGAAATCCTACTAATTTTTCAATCAATAAATTATGATGGTTGCTTAGTTACAAAAAAAGGGACAGTAAACATTTAACAGAATAATTTAATTTACACCTACAGAATAATTTGATCAATGCTTATTTGATTAGGTTAATAAGTGTTGATAATTTTAATGATTTGTTTTAATAAAATATAAATATTCCCATTCAAAAATCTATCAACTATGAACCCAAATTGAAAATTCTTAACTAATTTATAAGCTTATATTAGAAAGTAATGTTATGGTGCATGTAGTAGTTATTAATTAATAATAGTAATGTTTGACGATGATGTGTAGGAATGCACACCCAATATGGTACGCCGCGCCCAGCATGACCATGAGCAAGGAGGTGTACACAGGAATGTCATACTAACAAATCAAAACTTTCAAAGTAGATTTTTCTAAATAGGGCAAAGAATCGTGAACATTTGAATATAAAGTATGTTAATATTTAAAATTCCACATCAATCATATATTTCTTACTTCTAAATCTATCGAAACTTGCACAGAATTATTTACTTCTATTCACACAATTTATATTTATTTTAGCAGACGACTAGCAGAAACAAAATTTAAGGCGAGAAGAGAAAACTACTATAATATACATAAAATAATTCAATAACTAAGCATTTAGCGTTAGCAAATACGTCAACAATCATAATACTTACTTCGTTTGAAAACTTCATGCTACTAAATGAGTAATTTGTTGTAGGAAATATTATTTAACACGCACTAAACAGAAAGTCTTGGATACGTATTACGTAGGCTTAGTTGGTTCAACAATACATCAACCAATTTCAGAAACGTTTCACTTATTTAATCGCTACACAAAACTATGTTTATCTATAATAACACTGTAAATAACTTGATTTATTTATTTATTTCACAGTACGATTACCCAAACAGGTGGTTTTGTTGACAGACCCACGTACTCATTATATATTGCGTTATCTCGCCTTTACTGAATGAACGCTGGCATGCTGGCCAACTTTCTACTAGTTACTAGTAATAGCAGTTACCAGGTAAGCGCTACCTGTTGCATGTTGTCAGGTAACTCATCAAATTGTTATACTCCGTTCGATCTAAGATTATACAGTTGGCTATTCACGTATTGCATTCGTATAGGTATACAAACACAGGGATTAGAGAGCGCGTATGCATATATACACACGCCAATTAAATTGTCTTTAAAAAAGTGTAACAGTTTTTCTAATAGCCTACTAACTCTTTGTTATTGTTATTTATTAAGAATATCGGTTTTCTAGACCAACAAATTTTAATATAAGCTCAATACCTTACTTCCTGTATATAGTAGCCTAAAGTTGGAAACCACAAATCACCTACTGTACCTAATAGGCCAGTTAAATAAGACCATTTTGGAGCCATTTCTAGAAATAAATGTTGGAAAGCTGGAAATAGTTTTAATCGCTTTATTTGTCATCAAATTGAATTATCCTAGGTTTGCACCACCCCCAGCAGCGAGCTTCAAAGGAGGGGTCCAAAAAACCCCAAAATTTTCGGCCTGTTTTCGGTTCTTTGCTTTTAACTCCTAAAGTCAGCATCTTACGGAAAATTTTACTCTTTTATAAATTAAAGAACATTAAATTCTGCGTTGATTGGTTACCCACAAAGTTTAATTTGACCGAGAAATATTGTCAAAATCAATGGTAAAAAAATGATGATTTTTACCAACTTTGCTTAAAAAGTTACTATTAAGACTTTTAAACCTCCGTAACGTGGAATCGGCTGTTCTAAATGAAAAGATATACTGGATGAAAGTTGTAGGACATTTAATTCTGCGTTCAGCAAGTACCTAACATTTCAAATTCGATCAAGTCTACAAATAGAAAATTTAATTTTTCGATCTGCAGTTATACGCGTGGCGGTATGCAAAAGGTACCTTCCAGTCACAAATCTACTCCCCACTAATTAAGTTTAGAAATTGGTATTCTTAATTAAAAACTCATCAGTAAAATTTATAATAATAATTTTTAAGAAATTTTAAGAAAAAACAAATTTAAATTAATGATACATTTAAATATATTGTCAATGAAAGTTATAATTTGGTTACTGTAGCCCGTGCATCACCGAGGATGGTGACATTGTCATTAAAACACGTTTGAGGTTAGTAAACGTATTTATTGTGAGATTTTGTGTTCAGGTTTTAGTTTATATAAGTTACTTTCTCACAAGACAAGCTCATTAGTTATTTATTTTTATGTAAATGAAATATCGAAACAGGAATGTATAAGTTTGTTCATTTTTTGATATGTATTATTGCATTTCGTATTTGCAAATAATAATAAGAAATACTATTTATATACAGTTAAGTCAAAAATAAAGTCATTAATAAAGTTTTTGAAGTGGAAGGTTCATAAAAAATATAGAGTCGACCGACATTGGTTCTTCTGTGGTATACGCGAAGGGTATGTAGTTAAGAAGGGATAACGTTATCTCCTATAGTACAACGCATTTAGAATGGCGAGCGGGCTGTGCATGCGCAGGAAAGCCCGCCCCCCATCAACTTCAGTCTCAGTCAAATAGTAAAAAAAGGACAGTCAGTGTCAAATCTGCACAGACGTGCGTGGCTGTGTTGTATATGTGGTGTGTATAAAGCCAAACTTTGGGTCCAATATTTCCGTATGGTAACAATAATGAAATGCTTCATTCATGCTGAAAGAGTAGGTGACTGGAACGGCCATCTACGAAGTGGCAAATGTTGCCATTCTTTCACGCTAGTGGACATTTTCTGTATGCTAAATCATGCCAACTGTATTTGCAGGACATGGCTGACCTTAAATCCAAACTTACTATTGAGGACTATAATAGTTTTGTGGTCAAAGGCTTTTTTACAGTACGAAGATCTGAAAAATCGTGGTCTGGTATATGGTCAGACATGACCATTGAGCAAACTTTAATGCGATCTATCAAAAGTCAAGGTGGGTTGAGTAGTGGAAGAGGCTTGACATGAAGTGGTTTCGTCTATGCTTGCAATAATGGAAGTGTCTCTGCAAATAGGACAATTTTGAGGCGTTACCTTCTCCACAACAGAGCAACACGTTGAGGCCAGATTTTCTAGAATGCGACAAGATGAAACAGATGTCATGAAGTTTTTAGGCTGGTTTTTAGCACATAATCCTTTTCCAGTTGGAGAAAGCATCATGTCAATCAGCACTGGAGTAGTAGGGGACGAAAAGATAAATTGTCAACAAGCTTATGAGATTGGGATCCAATGTATGGAAAATATAATAGGCAGCAATTTCAAGGATGTGAAGTTTCAAAGGAAGAAACGAGTGTCACCCCTTAAGTGTGCTACTTCCAAAGTCAGGATTCATGACGAGGATATACCGGTCAGCTCTGATACTATTTTCAGACGCATTTCATTTTTCAAGAAGTCTGACGAAGATCTCAAGAAATACTTTGAATTTGAGCTGGCACCTTACCAACTTTCAATTTTTGATGACATAGGAATGCGAAAAACACGTAAATCTGTCTTTTATGACTTATTTGACCCTTTCACCAGTGAAGATGTGGAATTACACTGCTTGGACGACCCTGTGTATGTCATTGATGGTGGATTTCTTCTGCACTGAGTGATATGGCAGAATAAAGAAAGGTTTTCACACATCCTAACGAGATATGTTGATTACGTTAAAAAATATTACGGCAAACCAGGCACCACCTTCGTGTTTGATGGGTATCCAAAAGACGCATCCATGAGGATCACTAAAACAGCTGAGCGCCTTCGACGAAAATTTAAGTTGTCCGCATCCAACGTAGAATTCGATGAAACTATGACAGCTACTATGTCAAAAGAGCAATTTTTATTTAATGACCACAACAAGCAGCGCCTCATTTCTATGCTTTGTGCGAAGCTGGAGGATGAAGGGTTTCTGGTCAAGGTAGCAGTGGAAGATGCTGACCGAGACATTGTCACGACTGCTGTAGGCATGGTAGAGACGTCATCATATGTTGCAATTGTTGGAAAGGACACGGATCTCCTCATACTCCTCACAGCTATTGCACAAAACTACAGCAATATCGTATTGATGAAGCCTGGAAAGGGTGCGTGTGAGAACACTTCATACTCTCCCACTAAATTCAAGTTTTCTGATGCTGCCAAAACCAACATCCTCTTTTTGCATGCCTTCAGCGGTTGTGATACAACTCCAGCATTTTTCCGGCAGGGAAAAATCAAATTTGTCAAGACTCTGGAGAAAAACCCACTGTTGCAAGAGGCTGTGACTGTATTTAACAGCGACTGTGCCACCCCAGATGAGATAGATTTAGTTAGTCAGAGATTCCTCGAAGCTGTTTAAGGGGATAAACACAGCCAGGCTTCAGTCAATACCATAAGGTAGGACCAATTTATCAAAACAATTTTCAAGAGCACAATGAACCTGGCATCCCTCCCACCAACTCAGGCTGCTGCTCGGGAACACGCTCTAAGGACATACCACCAGGTCCAGATGTGGTTGGGACGGGAGAAAGACATCTTCCAGTGGGGATGGAAGATGATTGGGAAAGGCTTGCTCCCCAGAAGAACAACAAAAGAACCAGCTCCAGCAGCGGTTCTGCAGAGTGTGTCATGCAAATGTGCAATGGGGTGCCGAGGAGAATGCAGCTGCCTGAAAGTAGGTTTGAAATGATCTTACATATGCTACGAGTGCAAAGGGCAGTTCTGCTCAAATGAAGCATCAACCCTTATCAGTGAACATGGCTTGGAACTGCTCGTTGAGGATTTGGATGAATCAGGTACCGATTACATTTGCACTCTGTCTTTAAACCATTGCTTGTATTACTATGTTTTTTAGTTAAAAATGTTCATTGACTGTACTTAGATGTATTTCAACGTTCATTCATTGATTCAAGTTCCCTAATATTTAATCTGACTAAAAATCAAATTCAAATTCTGAATCAAATTCAAAGTCTGATTCAAATTCAAAGTCATATTCTAAATTTAAAGTCAAACTCGACTTTATTTTTTTGTTACAGAGGAACACATTACAGAAAAAGAATTAGAGGTTGGCAGTGAGTTTACCACAGAAGAACCAATGCCTGATGAATCTGTTCATGGGCCTTCCATTTCTAAATGCCAAAAACTATTAATATCTTTATTTTTGACTTAATTGTATATTGTATATAACTCTTATTAGTTTTAGCAAATACAGTGGATTATGTCTATACGTAACAAAAAATGCCCAAAAATCTAAAATATTTAACATTCTTGTTTTGATATTTCATTCACAATAATTTAAATGTATCATTAATTTAAAAATGTTTTTTCTTAACTTTTATTAAAAGTTATTATTATAAATTAATGTTACTGATGAGTTTTTAATTAAAAATACCAATTTCTAAACTTAATTAGTATTAAGTAGATTTATGACTGGAAGGTACCTTTTTGCTGACTGCTACGCGTATAACTGCAGATCGAAAAATTAAATTTTCTATTTGTAGACTTGATTGAATTTGAAATGTTAGGTACTTGCTGAACGCAGAATTAAATGTCCTACAACTTTCATTCAGTACGTCTTTCCATTTAGAACAGCCGATTCCAAGTTACGGACGTTTAAAAGTCTTAATAGTAACTTTTTAAGCAAAGTTGGATAAATTCATCATTTATTGACCATTGATTTTGACAATATTTCTCGGTCAAATTAAACTTTGTGGGTAACCAATCAACGCAGAATTTAATGCTCTTTAATTTATAAAAGAGTAAACTTTTCCGTAAGATGCTTACTTTAGGAGTTAAAAGCAAAAAACTGAAAACAGGCCGAAAATTTTGGGTTTTTTTGGACCCCTCCATTGAAGCTCGCTGCGGGGGGTGGTGCAAACCTAGGATACTTCAATTTGATGTCAAATAAAGCGATCAAAACTATTTCCAGCTTTCCAACATTTATTTCCACCTCCAGGTCTTATTTAACTGGGCTATAACTGATTTACTTCCACTTTTTTTGATACTCAAAATCATGTTTATCAAATATATACGATACTGTCCGAATGAGAAGAGAGGATATTCATTTGATATGTACATGTTACTGCAAAATAATGTAGGCCAGTGGAGGCTGGTAGATAAAATTAGTGGCGATGCTGCACCAGAAAATGTTTAACCTTTGTTTTAAAATTATTTAAAAGGGAACAAAACAAGGATGAAAAGAAAATTTATTCAGAATATTTATAAAATCCTAAAAGAACAACATAAATTTTTTTATTTCCTTTAACCTAATTTGTTACACTTCAAGCTTGATCTATTCATTTAAAAATTATACCCGTACTTGTTTTAATTTGAGCGAAAACATCTAGGTAGAGTAAAAAAAACTACTTTCCATCAGCATGCCAGGGTCGGCACTGTGGGTGCGACAGTGCTCTCTCTCAACTTTCTATGTGCACATAAAATATGCACAACAGCCAAACACTGCACCGCTGGAACTGTGAAGCCCACAGTTCCATACAAAGAATTTTGTATCTTTTTGATAAACTGCGGGATGGCTCTACTGACATTAAGCTTAAGAATTATATATTTTACAAGTATAAAGAAAGAACTAAAGAAAAAATGACTTTATTATATTAAATGTTATCAATAATATTATATTCTTTATAAGATCTAATGGATTTTATAAATTATGATCTTTTTGAATTGCTGATATATGTATAAGTAAATTTTTTTTATCAATAACTTGTAGTAAAATCTATAAGAAACTGCAAGTTATCCTCTCCATGCATATAGTCCTATGCTATTCTTGTTCCAGTCAATTTGTTGTCCAATATGATTAAAATGTAGTAGTAGATTTATAAGTGTAGCTGAGGGGTAAGCCTACCTTTGCCTACCTGTGGTATTATAGGTCTTTGGGACCATATATATAGGGGAAATAGAGAGGCAAAGGCGATAATCCAGACCATATATAATATTACTTTTAGGGCACGATGGTTTCATTGAAGGAGGCTGATGGGATTCAAACTCACTTGCAGTCAGAGCCGACCCAAAGGTACCAATAAATTTTTCCCTTTTCATAAAACTATTAGTAGTAAAGTTGGTTTTGTAATTTAAAAGGGAAAAATAACAATAACAGAGCTAATAAACCTTTAAAACCCAATTTTTCTACCGAATGGAACATAAAACATGAGATCCATTGATTGTTGTTACATTACTATATAGACCTCTTATGATAGGGGATGCCTTATGGCTGGCGTCACAGCGACCCTCGCCATCGCAGAATGGTGTGTAGACGCCGCTGCCTGCGTTGCAATCCGGAATGAATTCTATGCGTTAATCACAGAATTTTCAATTAAAAAATCTAGAAAAGTTAACTTTTGTGTTAAAACTCCAAAGTTGTTTTAGTTTTAGCACAATCTCTATTGAACTAGATGTACATAGTTATACAGCTAGATTCAGTTATATGTACTTATTTATTTTTACACCATCATACAGTATACGGTAGCCTGCTTATATTTACCGTTTGGTGGGGTTACAAAAATTAATTTAAAACTAGCTTCTAGAGTAGGCCTATGTTTTGTTTTATGTTTGGTTCGTTATATTTCAATGTATAAATAATTTCTACTTAAAAAAAATTAAAGTTAAAAAAATAAATAAGTTGGATCGTTCAAACAATGAAATCATTTATTTTTATTATTTAGAATTAATTTCTACTTAAAAATAATTAAAGTTAAAAAATAAATAAGTAAAATAAGTTGCATCCTTGAAACAATGAAATCATTTATTGTTAATATTTAGAATTAGTCAATACACAGTTCAATTTTTGACTTTTATTCAGTTTACTAATAATACCTTTCTTCTTAAATTATTGCTACGTACCCACTTTTAAGATCAAATGAAAGGGGTTCAAATGATGTTACACTACTAAATACTTAAGTTCTTTTGTCTTTCATAGTTCATTGTGTGTCTTTTCATTTGGTATTGTTTACATTGATTTTACTTTGAAAATTTCTTTTATAGTCCTACTCTAAAATCAAATTTTTGTTAAAAATAATACAATAAAAGTAAGAAAAATAAATCAAATGAAAATAAATAGCATATATAAAAACTATTTAAGGAAAAATTTGTACGAAATTACAATAAAAAATTCACACTTTTTACTTATTTGTCATGAAATAAGTGCCACTTTTATAATATGAAATAAAATATACTGTTTAGATCTGTGCCTAAAAGTTGTTATTATCTCCATGTACAATCTAAAACTTGGTAACATTAAATCTTTTCATAATAAATTAATTATCTTATCCTGTATCAATGGCGGCTCACATATATGCACTGCAACACCGTTTACTTCCACTTGATATTTTGTAATCGAAGCAATTTGTCTTATTTTTGTAGAAACACTTCAGCGCTGTTTCACCAATCACATTCGGCTTCATCAGTGTTAAATA
>JAGFPH010000062.1:845402-867395 GCA_018207615.1 Philaenus spumarius
GCTCTAGAGCCTGATTGGTTATGTTTACGAAATAAATACCAAGAATAAAAACGTTTTTAAATCGCATTTCCTATCCAAAGTCATCATAAATTATAGGGTGTTCCATAAGAGAAAATTAAGTTGGCCGCCATATTGGAGAAATGGCGGGAAATTTTGAAAATTGAAATACATACTTAAAAGCAACATAAAAAATAAAGGGGGTCCCCCATAAGAAGTTTACTGTCAGACATAAAATAAAAAAGTTAGCTATTGGAACACTTTAGGCTGGACATCCTGTATAAAGGACATAGTTACTGTGAACGTCACTGAAGAAAACACCCCAAAAGTAATTCAGAAAAATGTTAAATAAAAATAAATTTTGCTTCCAATTGCATTTATAATTTAATATGTTACGAACAACACAAAACCAAATACACCTAGGAAACTCTATTAGGCACAAAGTACAAATTTGATAAGAATTTATCTCTTTTAAGGTTCTCATATACTCATAAAAAAAACACAAACACATTAAATACAAAAGTACACAACACATAAAATTTAGCGTTAGACGATTGTAGTTGGTTCACCATCGCATGGTCTATTTTAAACTGCCTACTTTGTACCTTAGCTATTGACCGGTACAATCGAGGGCTGTATCATATAGGTCATTGGACTGAAATGGCAGCTGATAAGGTCAATAAGTACGGTAAATAACAAATTTACACATATTAGTACCAGGACTGTTTAGAGAATATGGACACTACAACCAAAGAGATTAAAATCGGGTAGCTACCTCTATTCAATTAAAATAAATTGTACTAACTTCCTACAAGCTATAAAGCTAAATTTGTGTAATATTATTCTTAAGTTATATAAAAAGCAACTTGTTTTATTCAATTACTAAAGTCAAAGTAAGAAATGGGCTAACAAGAATGAATAAGAATAACTTTTAACTCCTAGTGAAATATTTCTGTCACTGTTAAAACGTCATTAATCCTGTTCCAGGTTTAATTGACACACTCTATAAAGTATTAATTTCTGAGGTTTGTGATTACGTCCCCCTCAATATCTGAGATGTAAAAATAATAATTTTGTAAATAAAAGGAACTATAAAATACTCTACACGATTTTACTTTTCTTTATATATTTTTTATTATTCATTATTATTATTTATCACCATCATTACTGTTACTATTTATTAATTATCACTATTTAATGGCTTAGGCTGGTTTTATACAAGACGTTTTGTGTCACGCGTTCCGGAAGCTCGGAACTTGGCACGTCACGCGTTTTTACCATGTTGACTGTCGCGCGTTTCTCGAGACGTGTGTATGACATTTCAGTCACAATTTGTTCATGCGGTTTTTACTGCCGCGTTATTAATAAATAGGATTGGTGTGGAGCTGATACAATGTAGTAGTTCTGGAGCTCGTAAAGCTGACTACTCAAAAAATAATATTAAAGTATTTTAAATTATTGCCAGTTTATGTTTTGCATGCTATGTTTGTTTTTTCAAATTGTTTTCAACCTGTTGATGAAGCTATGTGTTAACTTTCGAAGATGTGTTTAACTGAGAAAATCAACTTTATAAACAAAAGCATAAATAAATCCTTTTCAAAGGTTTTTATTATTCCATTATACTATTGTACTATCTGAAGGTTACGTTTCAGGCTGATTGTATCAAATAACATAAATAATAACTTATGAATATATATGAACTGTACAATGTATGTTGTTATATAATTTGTAAACATTGATTCTGACAGATGTGATTTGTTTTTACTTTTCAATTAATAAAATGTTCCACTTAAGAACTCATTTCAACTAATCAGAATAATTTTAATTAATTAATTATTAAAATAATAATAAAACAATAATTAATTAAAATTTACGTTTATTATAATTGTTAATAGTTAAAAAAACAAAAGTTATTTATTAATTTAGCAGACAATAAACTAAATAATAACATGTGATATAATTAACAAAAGGTAATACAAAGTTATTTACTACATCATACCATTAACAATAGATTATGCGTTTTGTTATAAACTGGAAAACAACAAAGACCTGACAGAAACAAATTTCTTAAACAGAAAAATAACAGATAGCATAAGAAATTAACTATCCTTATTTGGTTTACCTGAAAAGAAACAATTGCTGGTTACAGAAATAATTAACTATTAAAACTAAAAAAAATCAAAAGAAAATGTATAGAACTATAGAACCTTCCTTACGCCTGGATTCCAAGACGAGCAGAAACCTGTCCACTGCTCTGTCGCGCGACGACGAACGCCCTGCATAAATGCACCAATTTGATTCAATGTATTTAGAGCGAACGAGCGATAGTCTTGGAACCCGCGTTTTAAATATCTATCGCCGGTATCTAGGGATGCGGCGTTCCTCCGGCGACACAAATTTGGCATGTTGTGCATAAATGCTCCAATTTCATTCAATAGAACTGTAGAGCGACGCCAGACGCCTTGCATAGAACCAGCCTTAAAGGTAACAAAATGACGTAAGGTAATCATAAAAACAACAACACAAAAGGACGTGACGCTGATAAGGGCGGAAACGGGATAGCAGACATGGAGACAACGCACCAACATTCACTCTGCTTCCACTCCACTTGTCAGTCAGCAGCAGTTCAGAAACATAACCTTACATTTTAGTCGCGCTTACCTTATTATCCTAATATAATCAGTGTGAACAAAAGTTACGTGCTTGTGCGTAATTAAATAATGAGAAATTTTCAAATACCATAATTATGAAGCGAATGGAAGAAGACAATAAAAAAACAATGCTCTTGTTTTCACCTCAGAAATGCATAAAAACAATGTTTTGAGATGTAATATTTTCAACATTCCTGGATCCCCCTTTCAACTGACCCCCGGAATATCCCCCCCCCCCACAATAAAAAACTGCTGATGCCGACCATGATTACATAAAGCTGGTACTGTAAGATATATGTTTAGATAATATATTTAGTTTACTAGATTTTCATATACCAGGTAAATGCCTTTATCAGAGTACACACAATCCAAAAATTATAAAAAACGTAAATTAGTTATTCTCTAATTAATATTATATTTGCTTCTATAAATTCAGGTAAAACATATTTAAAAAAGTTTATTTAGTTTTTGAACTATTAGTCTAAAACAAAAATATTTGCTTCCACAGATCTTTTTTTAATTAACTTTAATAAACAGTGGGTAAAATTTATTACAAAATTCCTTTGAAGCAATAGATATTTTAAATCGAAGTGAGGTATTTTGTTACTGAATAAAAAGGATCGACTATATTTAAAAAATCAAAAGATGAAAATATTTTGTTCATTTGATGTTAATAAAATAACTTTATTTTTAATGGTGAAAACTACATCCGTCTAGTAAATGAATTACACGTCGGGTTCGACTTCTTGAAAGGCGTCATTTTCAAATGACCAGTAAGAGAAAATTTGCCAATATCCATTTCAAAATTAACTAAGAATTAATTTAAAAAATAAATGTTTTCCATTTCTTGTTAAAAATTAAGCAAATCACGCCTTTATTTGAAAATAAACAGCTTATAAATATGTCTAAAATTTGTTTTTGTGATTAATAAATGTTAAAAATATTAGGTTCAATTGTTTTTTTTTAATGAAGTTGTGGAAGGGGAATCAGTCTTATGAACTAGCAGAATTACCCGCCATTGGCTGGGAAATATGCAAAACATAACATTTATTAATAATCTTAAACAGAATTATAAAAAAAATGTGTTATAAAAATGTTTATACAATTTTGCTAAATTAATGAAGAATGACATTCAGCAATATATTACACTAGCTGGCCCGATCCGACTTTGCACGGATAGACAAATCAAAGTTAAATGTATATTAACAAAAAAAAAATATATATATATATATATCAATAAATATATTATGTATTTCTTATGGGGATTTTTAGTAACTTTGACCTCCCCAAACTCCCCTAAAATTAAAATTTTTTTGAAAACCTTTCTTAGCGAGCACCTACGGTCCTAGAGGAAGCTACATACCAAATTTCATTCCAATCTGTTAGGTGGCTTTTGAGATTTCGTAATGAGTGAGTGGTATTTGGATTTTATATATATAGATAAGATTTACAAATTTTAATAAGAGTTTTAATTTTAGATATTTATCCCTCAGGCGCAAGTAATTGAAATGAGTGCTTTACTCTTCCCATTTATCACTCAAGAAATGAGTCAAATTTCAGTTCTCCAGCTTAATGAGAAATTAGAGGAATCTTTATTTATAGTATAAATAATTATACTATAAATAATTTTATAGTATAATCCACCTTTTAATTTTAATAATGTAATATAAAGTAATATAATAGATTAGGCAGAGATGCAAGCTTATTAAATTACTGAGATCGATGTTTAGAGTAAAGTAAGGCGGGGGGGTAGGGGGATTACAAAGAGGTGCAATTTCAGTATTTCTGCACTACCCTTCGTATGACTTTCAGCACATCGTCACATTTCTTGTGGCATGTGATAGCCCTGTTCGACCTAACCTAACAAAAGTTTTATAAAGACCCCAAACTTGAAATCAACTAACGACCTGGCGATTTCACGTATCCAGTGCCATTGCCTACATCCCCTTTCAGTTATTAACTGACTCATATTTCCACTTGTAAACATTTTATGCAATAGCTTGCAATGAAATCAACATTTCATACAGTTACCTGTTATGAAATCACCCAATCGTTCTTTCGCAAGAACACTTTCCAACGACATTTTCTAATGTCCTTCTGTGACAACTAAACTTAACATATGACCTTTCTTCAATATTTCTTATTTCATCGTAGACAACAAATAGTTCAATAACCCACATTCAATTATTTTTACTTCAACAACACTAATACATTTTATTTCACATAAACACCAATTTCTTTTGTAAAAACAACTTCATACATTTAATCACGTAATATAACCACTTTAATTCATCGTACTCATTTATATAACAAAATACGACCATCTTAACTAATATGAACTCTCTTCTTCAACTCCTCTCCCAGTCGGATTCATTTATTTAGTTCTGTCCATTTATATCCTTTCAAAATTTACTTTAAATATTCCAATATTTCAGAAATTTTAAACTTTTTAATTTAACAAAAATTAATTGTAAGGCCAAGAAACCCTATCCTTTTTTCCGAAGAAACAAGCTTCTTTTAAGACCACTTCTCGACACCAGTTGTAATGGGCCCCTCGCAGCATTTTGATTTTCCACTTTTAGCATGACATAATTTACACCTTCCATATGACTTCCCAAATGCAAAATATCATTTCGTTTTAATAAAATACCCTCTTAATTTTCCTTATATACAGAATGTCCCTTTTGTGTAATTCCGGTCCCATGTAAACCCTATGTAGTATGCTACCTAAACAATATAAACGTTTTATTTGTATTATTCCTCTTTATTTTGTACAAATTATTTATTTAAATAACCTTTATTGCTATATTATCATTGATATTTGTTCAATATTTATTTTTGAAATCTTAAGTCAAATCATAGTACAGTAGCACTTGCGCAATTATCTTAACACAATTTAGAACACAAGTTCTAAAGTTGTCAATGGCGCTATACCTCAATATTATTCAGTTGTTAAATATAAAACTATTTAATTCAAATATTTTCCTCCGCAAAATTTAAGATTTGTCCAGTAGTATTGGTCGAGTGTGACTCGCTCCAACACTATGCGTGTGTTTTTATGCGTATCGCATATTATTTGCGCCAGAAAACATCTCTAAAAATACCAATTATTATTTGAACTTTTTCATTATACTTTATTCCTTTTAAAATTGAATGGTCTCATTTTTAAGTGAGATACCAGAATATTTTGAATCAATTAAAATACAATTAAGAAGGCAAATGCAAAACATACAGAAAATAAAAGAAATGTTTTTTCTACACGTCAGCTCACCTAGTAAAGTTTCTTTTAATTGATACAGTTTTGTAGGTAAATGGAAATGTCTTGCATAATTTTATTTTTTGTTAACTTCTTTTATGATACAAGTTGAGGGTTAGAGAGTTGTCACCTTACACTTACCAGATAGGTTTCCCGACCATCATGCGCAGCCATGGAGTCGTTTTAAGGTTGAAATGGTAGCTCAGAAAAAAAACAGGTCAGATGATAACAATTTAAAACATGATAAAAAGTGGTCAAAGTCTAGACCGACCCCAGGCAGGTTTTGGTGGTCCAGAAAAAACAAGATTCATGTGACATAGGTCGTTAAGAGTGGTAAAGGAGTTAAAGGGGCCGACTCATGGCGTGAGGGGATGATGTGGCCGGTACCATCCACCTTTTAAAATTTAATAATAATTATAAAGTAATAGAATAGATTAGGCAGAGATGCAAGCTTATTATATTGCTGAGATCGAGGTTTAGAGTAAAGTAAAGGGGGGGACGCTAGTTGGAAGCACCAAGGGATGCAACAGTCAGTCTGAGATCAACCGCGTCCATGAGTAGACTCATAAATGGGGGTGAATTATTCTTGCCTTTCCCTTATGTGATTAGTGTTAGTTTAGTACGGGGCCAGAAGAGAGTTGATTTAATAAACAATGTTAAATCAATTACCCGTTAACCCCTTTCTTTAAGGACCTTCTCACCACCAACCATCCTGACAATGCCTGTAGGCTCGCACGAGAGCCGAAGGCACACCCAACAAGGGAAAACGCCATCGCTGGAGGAGCCGGACTGGCAGCGAGGGACCCGTTACATAGGGGTAGTTTCATACCTTAAGAACAAAGTAAAGGAAATTCAAGTGGCCCACTTTTCTTATACATCAAATTTAGAATAAACTGTGCTAAATATCAGTTGTATAGAAGTTATAACAATTATTTTTGTGTAGGGGTAGTTGCACCCATTTTGACTTGTTAGACATAAGTAATTAATATTCAAGTGTTTTACTTTTCCAATATATTATATAAGCAACATACGTGCAAAATTTCGCTCTCTAATGTTGGGAGAAATTCCAAGAATTTGATTTGTTAAGGTATACATGGGTATAAAAAGCCTCTTCCATGTTAATCAACGTTTTATTGCTATACTCTTCCTATGCACCATTTAAGAAACGAAAGTGTAAAATTTCAGCTCTCTAGCTTTAAGAATCATTATTTATGCGTAGTTATCACCACTTTTACCTCTTTGTCGCAAGTAATCGAACTAGTTTACTTTTTCTATTTGACTCTTAAGAAACAAATGTGTTAATTATCAATATATAGCTTTATGAGAAGATAGTAGAATTTTTTTATTAGCACACAGAGTGTAACAGATTACCCGTGCAGTGCGTATCTCTCCGGAGGGGGGGGGGGGGGGGGGGGGCCCCCCCCCCAAAAAAACATGGTGGCCTACATTTTGTTGGCAAATGCCTCTGGTACATAATACAACCACATTACAGCTAAAAGCTCAAATATTGAATCAGCCAACTCAATATTTTGTCTATGTTTTAAACAGTCTGTACTAATATTTTTTGCTGACTCGTTGGCAAAACACCTATATAGTCCTGTACAAATAATTCAAAAGTTTATTATTTATACATTATTATAGGAAATCTGAATGGTTAGATTTAAAACCATGCTTCTTTAAGACTTTTTCCCCTGTCAAATTTTAAATAGGCCTCTAATAGAAAAGTTTAAAAAAAATATATAAAATACTGAAGGAAATGTTACACCTGAAAATGCTCCCAATTTATTTATTTTTAGTTAGATAATTTAAAAAAATTTCAAACCCCCCAGAAAGTCCCTCTCCCAAAATTTTGCCCTAGATTCACCCCTGGTACATACACCGAACAAACGAATCAGTATAGACACTTGGTTTCAACTAAAAGGCCATCTACTTTGGACATCAAGAATCTATGGAAATTTATTATTTTTCAAATCCCAGTGTCTTATCAGTCTTCTCATCTAATTCTGATTTATTTTTAAAACAACATTTCTCAGATAACCCTTCCTCCTTACTCTCCTGAAATGATATCTTGTGATTTTTGGTTATTTTCAACATTGAAAATGACCCGATTCGGGTCAAGAAAATACATCATGTACAAAAACTATAAGTCTGCTGAACAGCCAAAAAACTATCAGAACTCCAAACGGAAAAAGCCTTCTAGAATGGTTTTGTAAAGGGGCAGGACCACTGTAAGAAGTGTGTACAATCTAATGGTGGGAAGTACATTTAAGCTGGATTTACACATGTAGTACTGTGCACGTACTGTACCACTACTGTGTCGTGACTGTCTTCGACCGTCTCAATTTAAACATATGGTACTGTGCTCATACCTAACTGTTGTCGACCGTAGTACTCTTTCGTTCGTTGACGGGAAACGTAGTGTCTATCATGGATCAAAACGAAGAGAACGTAATTGTTGCCTGCTGCTTATATGAAGTACCTAATTCACTGCCGATCTCAGTCCATAAATTAATTGTCTTTTATAAGTTATTGTCATAGTCACTAAGACTTAAAACGTAGAGAGCGCGAAGTTCACGATCAAGTAAAATTAATTTCTCTTCTTTCATTTCAAAATTTAGCAAATTATCACAAATTATTAAATTTAAAAAATAATCAAATTTGAAAAATTAATCGTAAATTTAAAATCAAGTAGCCTAATGTTCACCAACGAAAGCACAAACATTAAATGAAATGTTGATTTGTAGCCCGATATCCCCACCCCCATCTCTAATCTGCTTCTTAGAATGGTCTATGGCAGTTTACAGTAGCCTCGGTCGGTCTAGACTGTAAGGTACTGTGCGCCGACCGTGTCGGACTGTCGTCTGGCATGACCTTGAAGAATCATTTTAGAAGCAGTCGAAGGGAGTACAGTCTGAGCACGGCACGCTCACAGTCCTACATGTGTAAATTGAAAACAGTCTGTTTATGTAATTCAAATTGGTTAGACCATTTTTAATTTGAAATAGTCACAACACGGTAGCGATACAGTACGCACACAGTACTACGTGTAAATCCAGCTTTTAGGGTGCATGTGTAAAAACCTAAGTTTAAAGAAATGTACTTTTCTAAGCTTAGGTCTGAGGTTATAGGATTCTAGCTAGACTGTGCTGCTAAACCTAAATACACTTACTTTAGAATAAAATATTTAAATTGTGATTTATTATCATCAGACTGAGATAGTAAATGAGTATAGACAGTAATCATAGGTGTTTTATTGCAGAAAATAAATAGTAACAACATCAAGTTTCTAATGCCTTTATTCATGTAAAAAAATTTCACAAAATTATTTATTCATAGCCCTACCCATAAATAACAGAAAACCCTGATAGCAGTACAGACCTCTCTGTGTTGTACCATCATAAAGTATTACAAATTAACATCTAAAATTGTTGAAAATGTTTTAAGTTTTGTTTTAACATATTGTAGCAGCGGAATTACAAAATAGAATGGAACATATCATTGAATCTATTTAAGTTCCTTGTTTAAAATAGTATTTCCATTAATAATAATCATCAAATAAAAACATGAAAAAACCTCTATGTATAGAGGGCTTTTCTGAAGATGGGATAGACGTCCCGAAACGCGTCAAAAGAACAACAAGAAAGAGGTCACTGACGGAAAAATAAAAGGTATTATACTTTATTATATATATTAATGACCTGGATACTATAAAAATCAATTCATTAAATAAAAAGAGTCCACTGACCAAATTCGATATGGGTCTATGAGCAAAAACAGTAATTTTGTCAAACCTTCTCAATTTGACTTTCAATGGTTTTTAAAATTTGACGTTTAAATGCATGACGTGGGCATGAAAAACAGGTGATGGTAGGCTGATCTGCCACTTTCCAAATTTTAAGAGCTTTAAATCACACACTCTCGTTGGAAGACATCTTCAATGGCGTTAAGGACAGGCAATTTTTTTACTCATTTTATCCATCCCACATTTCTCACAAATCAGCACTAACTTGGGTTATTAGGTGGCCAGGTTTTTTTTCACTAGGGAGATAACAGTGTCGCAATTAAGATAGCATTTGAGTACAGTTGTCTTCATTTTGCACGCCAAGGATTTGACCTCCAAAGTGACTCTTACATTGAGCAATTTTGATTAAAGACATACTGTAAAACAGTCAAAGTAAATAGCAGCAGAAAGGCTAAACCAACTGAAAGATACATTCGCTGCTTTTTAATGGGTTAAGATGGGCCTGTGGACTTGAAGACTGTATTTTAAGCCAAAGTTGTAAACTGTACTATTGCTTTTTAAAACCTCATTAAAGTTTACCGATTTAGGAATCATCAAAAGTCATTCGACCAGTTCCATGATTCTTCAGATATCGCCGGTACGCTTTGTACCGGGCACTTTCTGCCATTTGTTTTTTCATGTCTTCTTCTTTCTTTTTTTGCCATACCTAGAAGAAAATTAAACTGTAAAAATTTGTATTTATATATATTTATTTTATAAATAATAAAAGAAAGTGTGTGCCAATTACATTAAATTAGAGGCCTTGAAAAGACTAGAAAACGGTGAAACCATGAAGAAACTTGCAGCTCAGTATGGTGTCGGTGAAGAAACTGTACGTAGGGGAATGACGCCGTAAATAAAATCAAAACATTTTCTACTATTAAATGTTCTAATATTTCGAATGATTAGAATATTAAAAAATATAGCATTCTTTATTTTTTCCATTTCTCCGCGTATTCCGAGTTTTTTACAGTTCGAGGTACAGTCAGCCCAAATTAGCTCAAATTATCGAGGTTCTACTGTAAGACTTTTTTTTTAATTTTAGCTACATGAAGAGATATCACGATATTAAATACTCTAATGGTTAATAAGTTAAAATTGATATAAAGTACTAAAGTGTAAGGTACTAAAGTTTCCCCGATTACATATTTTCCCCTGTTTTTTATTCATTTAGTAGTTTATTAAAGCCAATTTAATATTTAAGATAAGAATTAGTTTCCCCTTTAAATGACAAGGGAGTATACAACAGCTATCATTTTAAAAACACATAAAATTTGTTAAGTATACAAAGAATTAATCAGCTTTCTGCAAGCCCCAATTTGAACATAATATAACGGTTGATTATGTTGAAATGTTCTGTGGGAAGGTATTTTTGAGAGGAAACATATTTTGCATAACCTTTTCACAAAAGTTTGGATAAGCTATTATCTGTTAAGTATATGAGTACCTCTACAACTAGGCTGTCTACTAAACTTGGCTAGTGAAATTCCCGGATTTTTTCCCAAATTTTCCCATCAGATTTATCAAAAATGCCTGACCAGTTTTTCAGCAAAATTAAATTAAGTAGATAATATAGCTGTATCATAAAATAAAGATCTCGTTACAGTAATTAAATATCATCTTTCAATTAAAAATTTTAATAATACTTCTGGTAAGATATCAATACTTGAACGTTTTTCTCTCTAATTTGGCCAAATATCAGAATTAAACAAAAATTTTAAGAAACAATTACAGAAGTTCGTGGAAGATAAATTAATTAAATCTCGATAGTGCAAATTTGACAAAATATTTTGCTAGGTCAATAAGTCAGGCGAGAGTTTCCAAATGAATTAATATTTTGTTGCTCCTTATATTATGTATATCACATTTGCACAAACAAAATCATAATTATTATATATATATATCTTATAAACTAAACTAAAAAACCAAAGAAAAAATAGCTGTATTTACAAAACAATTATAATATAAGGAAACAATTTAAACTACCTCGATGTTTTAAAAACGTGTTTGAGGTGGTGTGTAAATAAAACAATTTAAAAAAGAAAAACATAAATACATACACATATATATATAAATAGACAAAAAGAAAAAACAAAGAAAAATACAGAAATAGCTGACTAGCTTTCAGAAATATATTTAAAACTATATACTTTTAGTACATTTAAAAACAAAAATCTTTCACTGCAGCTTCACAATTACTTCAAAAACACAAATAAATACCGGTACATATTTTGAAAAAATATACGAAATATATACAACATGTAGAACACAGATAAGAAATATATATGTATAATATAAGCTATATACAAGTTTTACATCGATACATCTATTCACATATACACACACCCACCTGTACATATTTACACATATACACATTTTTACATAAACAGCATTCTTTGTTATGTGTATAAAATTGTTGCATAGATAAAAAACATACACATCAATACACTATTAAATCCCACATACATACAAACTTCTTCCATACAAAAACAAAAAACACCCACACATTTTTATAAAAATATTTCATAAACAATACATACACAAGGCTGGCATCATTTAGTTAAGGAGAACAGAAAGCTACACTAAATTACCTAAATTATAGTGTTATAAATTAAGGCAACACATTCAAGTTCCTTCAAGAATTTCTTTAATTGCTGCTGATACTTGTGTTTATAAGGGCATGTTTTTATGTACTAAGGTAATAAATTAAAAAATGTAGGTGCAAGGTAAGTGTAGAATTTCTTGAAAACAGTTAATTTAGGTCTCGGAACTTTAACATTAAAATTTTTACGCAATTTACACCTGGTACGCTCCAATACATTGTTTCTATCACCACTTCGCTCATAGAACAATTTAAGTACTTTGTAAATGTATAAATTTTTAAGAGGCAAAATGTAAAACGCTTTAAAAAGAGGTGCAGAATGTTCTAAACGAGTCTTTTTAGACAAAATTCTAATAAAAAAAATTTGAAGAGTAATTAAGGGTTTGAGGGTTATGTTGTATGCTCCACCCCATATTGGTATTGCATATTCTACATTAAAGACCACGAAAGAATACCGTTGAGGGAAGGGCTTGTATACACCGAGACCTTGAACGCTCCAATCGCCTTAGTTGTCACGTTCTTCTCACGCTTCTAACTGAATGCGGCTGGTTTATAATTCTTTAAACTGTGCGCTCAAGCCTCGAGTGGTAAATACCAGGACTGTTCGAGACTAGTAGATATGGCAACGCTGCGCGTCCATCATATTGGCCGCCATGCAACGGTATTCTTTAGTGGTCTTGAATTTATTAATGAAAAATATATTATTCTAAATAACTCGGTATTGATCATCAGTCTCAGCAAATAGAAAATTCTTAAATATTTAATTAACTTATTTTTCAAATACTCTACATTCCAGCTTAATTTAGAATCTACCCACAGGGCCAAATATTTAATATCATCGAATTGTTCTATTGGCTGGCAAACACAATCTCTTGTATTGCAATTAATTTTGTGGTATTTTGTGGGAGATAGAAACGAAGATTTTCTAGAGATATTAAATATTATATACTTTGTTTTGGGACTCATGACCCAAGAAACAAACGACGCAAAGCAATCAAATCACTTTGCATATCCAGATTAGGCTGTTCAATTATATCCCCATCATAGAACAAATGCAATATCATCTGCAAAAGCTACTAGATTACCCTTAATTTTTTCCTCGCATAAATTAATAATATATATTAAAAATAACGGACTGGCAAGCACTGAACAATGCGGGATACCGTACTTTACAGGCTCTATTTGGCTGACTACACCATTTACCCAGGTTTGGTGGGATCTGTATGACAGGTATGAGCGAAACCACTGGAAACAAAATACTAATTCCGGCATCATGCATCCTTGTTAACAAAATACTATCATCAACTGTGTCGAAAGCCTTCATTATGTCAACAAATATTCCAGCACAACATTTACTTTCATTTATTCCAGAATAAACTTGAGTCATAAATTTTAACAAAGCATTTTCTGAATTTAATTTATCTCTAAAAACAAACTGCCGTCCACTGAAAAAATTTATTTGTCCAAAAATGTTATTAATCTAATTTTAACAATCTTTTCTAGAATTTTAGAGAATACTGAAAGGAGAGCTATTAAATGATAATTACTAGAGTTAAGTTTGTCACCTTTTTTAAACAAGGGTTTAATTATAGCTTGTTTCAAAACATTGGGAAACTTACAGGAACTCATACTAAAGCTGATCAAAAACATAAGTACATCCAAAATATCCTCTAACACAGCTTTTAATATTACGGCTGTAATATTATCATAACCCGGAGCTTTACTGTTTTTCAAGGACTTTATAATCTTAGATACTTCTACAGCTGATGTAGGATGAAAAAAACAAAGAGTCTTTAGAGTGTGTAGTGAGGAATATATTATCTGTATCATTGGAACAGGAACATAAATAGTTTCTTTCGTCGTTTATAGAGTCTCTAAGTTCCGAAGCTATTCTACCAAAGAACTGATTTAGTATATTTGCAACTCGTAAAGGATCGCTTATAACTTGATTATTATTATTTCTGAGAATAATATTATCAGCACCAGTATGTTTCTCTCCAACTATCTCTTTGATGGTATTCCATTGTTTTTTCGGGTCATGCCTATTTATTACAAACAAATTTTTATAATACTGGTCTTTAATTTCTTTGTTAAGTTTATTTTTATATGAATTATACCTACACTTTAATGAAAATGAGAGCGAAAAATAGGAGGGGAAGTATAGAAATATAAAATATATCGTTGTAAGGTTCATTAACAATATTGATTTAAAAGGTCGTCGGAAAAGTGAGATCTTTGAAAAGAGTAGTAAGTTTGTTTGGAAAACAAACTCTGTGTGCAGGCTAGGCCTGAAAATAGTTGTTCAACGTACATGGTTTGGCGTCATTTGAACTTCAGTAAATGACTGAGGAGGTTTTTTGTAAATGTGAAGATTGAAATTTATAAAACAGTGCATCGAGTAAATGGATATTTGAATAACTAGTGTCACATTATAGTTGGATTAAGTACAATATTTAGGTTATATATTTTTGTTTTTTGGTTGTCTGCATTTTTTATACATATACATTTTCATAAATGGTTCTAATTTTGTTCAATCATAAGTGTTTGTAACTTCATGAGTACGTTTTTTATGTTTTCATGTGTAAACATTAATATTGATATACATTATTAAATTACTAAAATCGGCTATCATGCAGAGCTAACTTTCATTTATTTACCCGCCTTTCATTTTCCAAGTATTTCTCCACAGTGATCGAACCCAAAATTTAGTTATAAGATTAATTTGTAATGTTTTGTAATCAAAATGGCATCGAGCATAGAGGTGTTCTCGCGGTCTTTCTTACCGGCCCGCCAATCTCTGGATTACAAATGACAAAATGTCAATCAGTAGTACAGAGGTGGATGGCTGGCTGATCTGTGGACATATCTGTGACTCTGACGTCATACAAAGAGGTTAGAGAATAAATGTCAGATGAGGATTTCGAAAGCAGCGGTCAACCAACGTAGACAGCTGTCATTTGCTATGTTTGCATTTTTGACTTAGAGATTTTTATAGGTTAATACATAATGAGGTATGAGGTTATATTTTTTTATTTTTATTATTAAGTAATGATTTTAAATAATAATACAGTGGAACCTCAATAATTCGAAATCCTTGATAAATCGAATTTTTTTTTATTCCCCTTGGCGTTCCCTATCTTTTGCAATGTTAATTTTACCTCTACAAATCGAATAGTTCACGAGAAACACCTTGATTAATAGAAGTTTTACGGTATTTTCCGTCGTTAAAGTACCTCTATAAATCGAAGTTTTACCTCAAAAACCTCTATAAATCGAAATCGTGCAACCGCCGCACCTCTACAAGTTGAAGTAAGGGCAAGAAACCCTATATTAATCGAAGTTGTATGAAATTTGTTATGATTCAAAACATTGATACTGTATTTTACTGCATCGTATTTCGACAGGAAATCCCAATCCTTTATTCTGTCCAACTTCTGCTCCTGTTGCGATCCATCTCAATCTTGGGCCAGCAGTAGAGTAGGTTCAATAAAGAAGCAGTTTGAAATTAAAACTAACTACAGTACTTCTTCCATTTTAAAGTAAGTATTAAATTTTATAATTGCATTATTAACCATTACAATATAGTAGCACTGAAATTAATATTAATGCACAATGTACAAAACACCGTATTTTAGAAAGCAATCAATTCTCCTGCTATTTATTGCTTGCACTGAATCGAACCTCTACAAATCGAAAATTGGGGAGGATGAACCTCGATAAATCAACCCTTTATTATTCGAAATACTCGATAATTCGAAATTGCCCCGTTCCCCGTGGGATTCGATTCATTGAGGTTCCACTGTAATGTCAAATATATTAAATAATTAATGAATAAATACTTATTTTACATATTTTTGACATAGAATATTTTTTTTTTATTTTGGGATTTTCAGTAACACTTTTTTTTATTGAAGTTAACTTTAATTATTTCATTTTTTGCAATGACTAAACATTACAAGTAGTAGTTATGTTATTGACGTAACATCTCTACTGTATGTGTGTATAAAAGTGAACATACAATTTTGTTTAGGTGTTGAAGGTTGTAATATATGTTTGACTCAGGGCCGTGCCACATCAAAGCCCTTTTAACATGTGCAGCTAGTCTTACCTTCCATGAGGGGTATACATTTTGTTATCTAACCTAAGTCGTAATCCATAATATGTATACATTCTATCTTCCTGTATAACACAGTTTAATGTAGTTTTTGTAGAATTATAGTTTTTAAATTAAAATAAAATCTTCTGACAATTACTATTGCATTTCATACATGTTTAATAGCTTTTCATAAATAAACAGTAGTAGCGGTATACTTACTTCAAACTTATCTTTCTGCCAAAGTTCTAAACTCAAGTACTGTTTCTTTTCAGATTCTTCGATGGCCTGTAAATTAATCACTTTATTGTAGATGAATTGTTTAGAACAATAAACACTTTACAATTATATAATACAATACATACGAGAAATAAAAAACAAGTGTACATTTATTTTTGCTTAATCCCACGTCTGGTAAGCGACAGCCGCAACTGTTCTTTACTTACTTCCTACATCTGGTAGTTGTTTATATGAATCACCGTTTTGCACAGCAAACATAATATTTAACAGGTTGTATTAATATCTGATTACTTGTGGCATTTTAACGTACAATTTGGTGTATAGTTAATTACTCTATGACTTAAAACAATCGCCCAAAAAATATACAAAGTTTTGAATCTATGTCATACACAGCAGTAGAATAGTTGATTGTCGAGTTACAATGTTTGTCTATTTAGTGTTTGTTTTATTATAATTATTGTGAATTGTGGGAATTTTTTCCTTTATAATATTATAAAGTTTACAAAAACTGATTTTGTATTTTTAATTTAATTTTCTACACATTTTTGAATATGTATTAGTCATTTTTTGGAAATTGCCCACTTTTACAATTTTCCAAAACAAAAAATTAGTTTTTAAAGTGAACACTTTTTTATAATTTCATGTAAAGAACCTTCTTTGCTACATTTTGTATTTATAAACAACAATTGTTTTGTATTTTTCCAAATGCCCTACTTTCGGAACTTATATTTAAAAAAATAATTTTCATGTTTGGAACTCAATCAAAATGGAAAAACATATTTTGTCTACATAGCAATGTTCTCTGTATTTTTCTGAACAAGAAAATGTATAATAATGTGAACTCTACTTGAATGGAATATATTCTATAGATTTTTAAATGCTAATATTCACAAGTAGTCAAAAAGACTATCAGTTGAGTGGTTTTCTATGTACTGGATATAGGGTTAATGTATTTACATTATATGTTTGTTAAGACAGGGTAGCAGACTGTCATAACAGCTTTAGCCTTAGCTTCCTGACAAGAGTAACAAATATTGGAAATGAATCATGTCCATATCTCCGATACAGTACAGTCCTGGTAATTCAAGCTAATTGGGGCTGAGGCTACCTCGATTTACAATAAACTCGGATTTATCTTAGAGTTATGTTTAAATAGATTCATACATTATTGATATAACCATTCTGAATAGTAATTATATTAAAATACTTTCTCATCTGAGTTTGCACTATGAATGTTTCTGTTATTCAGCTGTTAAAGAATAATCATCAAGACAATATGTAAACTAAAACCATAATTAAGTGTTGAATTTTATGTGTTTATGTATTTTTATTGAATGACAAAAGGAACAACCCTGCAAAAAAAAGCACTTGTTCATGGCCAGGGATTTACTCGTAATTTTTCCAGTACCGGAACTGACCAAAAGTGATGGAAAAAGGGGGTGGGTCCATAATTTTGACTTCTAAAACCCTACTTTACATATCTGTGAGTTTAAAGGTGCAGAAAATATGCTTACTTTTATAAGAAAAGTACACACGTATATCTAACTATTTTTATACTTGTATATAGCACATAGCAAATTTAGAGACACATACCATTTTAAGCAAAACCTTGGCAAAATGTCTCTTATTTAGTCAATAGCCTTTATCAGAAAAGACTGTAAAGCCTTTATCAATCCTCGGTAAAAGACTGTAAACGTAAACACATTTTATGTATATCAAGAAATGACTTTTCTTATACAAAAACAATTAAACACAAGCAAGCTTATCACGAGAACACAACACAGACGCTTGTTAGTGAATTATTCTAACAACACTCAAAAGTCACAAAACTAAGCAATATCACAATGTCAACGTCAAAGCGACCAGCCACTTTTTAGTTTTTGACAGTTCGCGAGAGGTAGCATGTACCGGACAACCTGCGAAATCGCTGTGCCGGAGTTCATGTATCTACATTGAATATTTTCCTCTTTCGGGGCGCCTTTCGATCTTGTATTTATGTTTGTACCATTGTTTGTATGTATTCCGTGTGTGTAATTAGGATAAGTTATTAGTTTTTTAATTAATTAATCTTGAAATTAATATAGTTATTCGATAAGTATTAATCACTAGACCTAAATGTGGTCAAAATTATATCACTTATTTTGATTGATTACAATAATCCCATCATCAATATGTTATAAAATGTTTCTTTCCAAAAACATTAGTAATATAAAAGTTTGAGCAACGATGGTTTTTAAACTTTTTGACCACCTCGACTCTGAATCATAGGTCTCTTATCTGTAGTCGTTCGCAGCGCTAGAACATCAAAGGCGTGCGGCGAGGCTGGAAAAGGGTATCTGGTGCTCCCAAGCTGTCCCATTTCGATTCTGAGCTGAGGGACAATGTGGGAGACTTTACTGTAGTTGGCTCGCAAAGTAGCAACGCACTGTATTCAGCAGAGCTGTCCGCTCAATGAGAAATTTCTTATTTATTTTCAAATCAAAAAACAAGCATCTGTACTAAGTCAGAACAACAAACCCAGACAAGAAACAAAATAATTATTTTATTAAGTCAATATCTGCCAATGGGCAGGTGCAGTGCGAAATGGAACGATATAAAAATCAAAAATAAATGATAAGTTGATTTTTTGGATTTAAAATGTGCACAAGATGTTAATGAATTTAAAATGTACATCAAGTTTTTTAATAATAATAAAGAAGAAAAAGTTTAATTTTTACCAAAATATTTTTCCAAAAATATAATTAATATAAAATGTAGAATATAAAGGCCTAAAGAAATGACATAATTCTAATTTTTAAAACTTAACCATTTATGAGAAAAACCAATAATAAATTCATTCTTGTAATGTTTTTGATTAAAACAAAATATATTAATATAAAGTAAACATAAAATAAATAATGTACTGTAAAAAGGGTAAATCAAAATGATAAATGTAAGGACTATAGGGAGATAGACCAAAGTAATAATGTTTTTAACGAAAAAGGGGCATTAGTAAAAAGGGTAAATTCAGGACGTATAAAAACAGTCATAACTTGGTCAAATTACAATGAAAAGAGAAACGAAAAAAAAGAAAGTTTTGTCTTATCGTAATGCCTACAACATCCACCAAGAAAAAGTGTATAAAATGTTAAGGAGTAAAAAACGTGTTGCCTGAAAGCCAAGAAAATTAAAAACAGCTCCAAAAACCAAACGGAAGGCCGTAGAACTTCAAATCAAGTTTATACGAGTTCCAGAAGACATAAGAAAGATTTTAAGATAATCTATTTTATTCCAAAATCGGTTCAAAGGAACAGGAGATACAGGGTTTTGGTCTAAAAAGGGTCATTTACAAACCAGACAGTTCCTGCTGGAGGGTGGTGTTGACTTAAGACCAAAGTCAAGACCAAATGATTGGTTACGGTCATACTTAACATGTAGAAAGCAAAGAGTAGTCTATACAGACTCTTACGGATTGCACTGCTCTTCTTGGGAAATAAATTCTCGAGGTGTGCAACAGGGATCAATATTGGGTCCTTTACTGTTTTTGGTCTACATAAATGACCTGCCTTATAATATTGGGGAAGCAAAAGCTGTCCTGTTTGCTGATGACACCACTTTAACAGTTTTTGGGAAGAATAGTATTAATCTAGAAAAGTCGGTTACTTCATCACTGATTATGGCAGAAAATTGGTTTTTATCAAATGGTCTAAAACTGAATAAAAATAAAACTCGGTTAATGCAGTTCAGTTGTAAACAATTAAAAAACAAAATTTCTGGGAGTGGTAATTGATAAACTGGAAATCACATATTACCTTTATTTCAAATAAACTTAATTCAGCTTGTTTTGTGCTACATACTATTTCACGTATTTCCAGTCCGGATACAATTAAAACAGTATATTTTGCATATGTGTACTCTCACCTCAAATATGGTGTTGCTCTTTGGGGGAACTCGGTAGAGTCTGGAAACATTTTTTCTATCCAAAAGAGAATTATTATAAGAATAATTTGTAATTTAAAAGGTAGGCAATCTTGCAGAAATTCATTTACGAAATTAAATTTTTTTAACTCTTCCCTGTATATACATCCTGAATGTCCTGCTCTTTTTTAGAAGTACAGTAGAGCGTCGAAAATCCGAACTAATTGGGACCGAGGGGGGTTCGGATTTTCAATTTGTTCGGATTTTTGAAAATAACCAAGAAAATGCTATTTAGGCTAAAATATATGCCCTTTAATCGATTAAAGTGGTTAAACAGTACAAGCAGAAAGTAAGACTACTTAGATATTATGATTTAGAAGAACCTTCACGTCATGATTACGCTTGGAACTCTCAATTACAGTACAGTATGTACTGTACATGTTTAAAAATTGACTTGTACATTATAGTTAACACAAACGAAAAATAAAAAAATTACTATACAGTACACTACTGTATGTAAAACACACTGTTGTAATGATTACACAAAGAGAAATGAATGAACTTTCTGTATGAAAAAACTAAAAATGTACGAAAGACAGAGCAATGATATCTACTGTCCTGTAGACACTGACTGACTGAGGGTGGATGTGATAACTGATAAAGAGATAGACTGAGTTAGTGGGGCGAGCTAGTGTAGACAAAAATAGACAAGCCAAGGTTATTACCCCGCCCCGCTTTGTTCAACTCTGAGACAAACACTATGTTTGTTTACTGCTAGCGCTAAAGCAGCTTATTAGCGTGACAGTGAAAATACTGACAGCCAGTCTGCTGTGAGGGCGTGTGAGAGCAGGTAGTATTAAGAAGTGTTTAAAAAGAGATACTGTAATGTAATGTCAAACTGCAGTGAAGATTTTTGTGGATTTTTTAACGACGCAATTGAAATTTGTGAAATAAAATTTTTGCAGGGGCTGCCTCGGAATGCGTTCGGATTTTTGACATTTCGGATTATTGACGTTCGGATTATCGACGCTCTACTGTAATTATATGGGTGTCGATCAGTACAAACATGGATATTCCATGAGACGGCAAATGCTTCAATACCCAGTACATAGATTAAAGTTGTTCGAGGACGGGGTGCGCTATTCTGGTCTCAAATTGTACAACAGGTTGCCAGACAATATAAAGGAAGTGCCTTGCATTAAAGCATTTGAAAATAAACTTAAGGCCTTCCTAGTAAAGCGGGCATTTTACTCGGTGGAGGAGTACCTGGGGCTTTGAATGGATTGTAATGTAGTTGTTTTACTGTATGATTGATTAATCTATATATATAAAAGCCAAATACCACTCACTCACTCACTGACTGACTCACTCATCACGATTTCTTAAAAACTACCGAACGGATTGGAACGAAATTTGGTATGTAGCTTCTTCTAGGGCCATAGGTGCTCGCTAAGAAAGGGTTTTAAAAAATTCGAA
>JAGFPH010000062.1:867405-886768 GCA_018207615.1 Philaenus spumarius
AAATTTGGTATGTAGCTTCCTCTAGGGCCATAGGTAGGCCTACTCACTAAGAAAGGTTTTCAAAAAATTCGAAATTTTAAGGGGGTTTGGGGGGTCAAAGTTACTAAAAAAAACAACCGAACGTATTGGAATGAAATTTGATATCTAGCTTTCTCTAGGGCCCTAGGTGCTCGCTAAAAAATGTTTTCACATAATTTTAAATTTTAGGGGGATTTGGGGATGGGTCGGTTATTAAAAAAAACCACTGGACGGATTGGAATAAAATTTTGTATGTAGTTTCCTCTAGGGCCAAAGGTGCTCGCTAAGAATTTTTTTTTAAAAATTCAAAAATATAGGGGGTTTTTGGGGGGTGAAAGTTACTGAAAATCCCCATGAGAAATACATAGTGTAATATATTTATTGATATATTTTTATTATTATTATACATTTAACTTTGATTTGTTCTCTCCGTGCAAAGCCGGATCGGGCAGCTATCTATATATATATAAAAGTTAAATACCACTGACTGTCTGACTGACTCACTCATCACGATTTCTCAAAAACTACTGAACGGATTGCAATAAAACTTGGAATATAGCTTCCTCATATGTTATAGGTGCTCACTAAGAAATATTTTGGAAAAACTTTTGCGTTTAATCATATTATGAAAAAAAAAAATACAAAATTAAACTTTTCTCTAAATTACAAAGGTGAAACGAGCTGAGGCTTCTTACATTCCTTCTTTTCAAATGTTTGGTGCTTATGGTATACAAAATAAGCAAACGGTTAATGTTTTTAGCTAAAAATCGGCCCTAAATATAAGATTTAAAAACTCATTAAAAAATTGGCGGCTGGCATTTCTCTTAGAGTTGCTTCTTTCAACTGATTAGATTTGAAATGTTTACAGTGTTTTCTTATATGTTACAATCCCTTTTTGTTTCAGTATTTACATAGACATGTTTATTCAATTTACGATAAGACTGTTGGAATTTGGACCGGTTACCTCTCCTCTCCCCCCCTCCCCTGCCACTTATCTGTTGATACGCCCAGCTTGACCCGTCCCAGATTCAGTTCTGTTCCAGCCATTGCTTGCTCTGCTACGCTGACAAGAAATATTCTATCCTTATTCTGATTATATTATTCTTCTTTGTTGCTTTTGGATTCTGCTATTAGGCTTCATCCCGAGTATTGTCCTTTTCTAGGATTGCTATAGGGTTCCTTTTAGTTTTATTCCAAATGTTTGAACCTACCTACATTAGTTTAATCTTTCAATATATCACAAGAGTGTTTTCTAATTATTACCACAAACTTATTATTTATTTTAGTTATTTCATAAATCATTATATACAAGTTTTGTATATATGTGAGTTGGTTTCTTATTTCTTCAACTTAAACGCTTGCATATTTGTTTATTTTTTCCAGTTTTTTTATAATTTGCTACAACATTTTTATTTTAACAAATAATTGATTAGTTACTTTTAGTTAACTTTTTATAGGGTTTATTTGGTTTTTACTCTAAATGTCTGAAACATAACTTTTATTCTTTAAGTGGTATATTTTGCACCTCATTTATAATCAAAAAATACCCCTTTATTAGGTAGCTATTTTTAACCTGCTTCTCATAGGTCCAAATTTCAGTCTACAATGCCAGAGGTTGAACTGATTATTATTGACGGCATAGTTGTCCCCCACGACGTAATTCAGATCCCCGGGGATGGTGCGTGTCTGTTCTATTCCCTTTCTTACTCTATACATGGCTCCGTCTCGCACGCCGCTCAGGTGAGAGCTCAGATAGTGAATCACGTCAAGAATAACTGGCGGAGGCTCAAGCCATTCACCATGACGCCACAGATGGTACCCTACACCAAAAAGCCTCAGTACTTATCTGAATTGGTAAGCCACATACATACGGTACATCCTGTGAACTAAGAGTAGCTGGAGAGATATTCCCTTATCATTTTGAGGTGTACCGCGGCGGCGCGCTTCTGGCTACGTACGGTGAAGATGCACGGGCAGTAAAATGGCTACGGTTTACGGGAGATTTCACGGCAGGACACTTTGATGTACTGATTCCTATGGTGCAACAAACACATACTGCTTTACCAGCACCCACAACCCCTGATAAAGTCATGGACTGCCATGCATCCGGTTCCTACTCTCTATCTACTCAACCTGAATATCATCCTAAGGCACAAACTCAATTTGCTCTTTCCACCGATTCTGACGAGTCCGTTCCTAAATTGCCTTCAATAGCTCCAGAAAGGAAAGGCAAGAAACGTAGGAAACGTTTCACTGACTCTATACGTAAAAAACAAGTGAGAGATGCTGTTTCTACATATGCACAAAATAACCCCGATGTCAACAGGAAGGCTGTTGATGAATATACGAAAGCTAACCCCAAGGTGCACAGGAAGGCTGTTGATAAATATACGAAAACTAACCCCGAGGTGAACAGGAAGGCTGTTGATAAATACACGAAAGTTAACCCCGAGGTGAACAGGAAGGCTGTTGATAAATATACGAAAGCTAACCCCGAGGTGAACAGGATGGCTGTCAACAAGTACACAAAGAACAACCCTCAAAATAACAAAGCTGCAGTGATTAATTACAATGAGAAAAGGGCTCAAATTGCACTATTACCATGGACTGCTAAAACTTTCTGCCTTCAAGTATGACCCAAACACTGATTATGCCCAAACCAAAACTGTTGATATAGGTTCACAAGTAGTTTGTTCCTTTTGTCATGCTAAAAAATGGAAGGATGAGTCTCCCGGTATGTGCTGCAAAAATGGTAAAGTACAGCTTCCTTCTATCCAGCAGTACCCGGAACCTCTCCACAGCCTTCTAAATCACCAGCATCCTTTGTCCGAGCATTTCCTCACTAACATTCGGAAATATAATGGGTGTTTCCAAATGACATACTTTGGGGCCAAGGAGGTGAGAGAGGGAAATTTTATGCCCACGTTTAAAGTTCAGGGCCAGGTATATCATAGAATAGGGAGCCTGATGCCAGAAATACAACACCAGCCCGCATTCTTACAAATATACTTCCTTGGCGATGGGAGCTATGAGCGAGACATAAGATGCAAAAATTTCCCTGGTGTTAACCCAGAGCTGGTGAAAGAGTTACAGGATATGCTCCACCATCACAACAAATATATTCAGGACTTCAAGACTGCTATGGAATCAGTTCCCAAAGATCAACTAGACTTTCAAGTAGTCATAAACGCTGACAGGAAACCAACGGACGCGCATAGAGGTCGCTTCAATGCCCCGACCACTAAGGAGGTTGCCATATTGATCGTTGGCCAAGAGTTTGAAAGAAGAGACATTGTTCTTCATAGCAGAGATAGCAGCTTAGTACGAATTAGTGAGACGCACCGTTCATACGATACTCTTCAGTACCCTCTGATGTTCTGCCGTGGAGAAGATGGTTATTACACAACCATCTCTCAGCATGACCCTAGCACCAAGGTACCTCTAAAAAAAACAGTGTCTGCTGCCGACTTTTACAGCTACAGCATAATGGAGCGCGATGGAAAGGAATCCTATATATTGCTGTTCCGCAACCTTCTCAACCAATTTTTGGTTGATATGTACGCCAAAATCGAAACTGAAAGGCTGAACTGGATTCGTTTCAATCAGAAAAAGTTAAGAAGTGAAGAGTACGCGCACTTGAAGGATGCCATTTCGAAGGCCGATGGCCAGTTGTTGGAGCTTGGTAAGATGGTAGTGTTGCCGTCGTCTTTTACCGGAGGATCCCGCTATATGCATGAGCGAACTCAAGATGCTTTGACATACATTCGCCAGTTCGGACGGCCGGATCTGTTCATAACTTTTACGTGCAATCCTAAATGGACCGACATAACTCTGCTCCTAAAACAATATCAAAAACCGCATGACAGGCACGACATTATAGCGCGGGTTTTCCACTTAAAAGTGAAGAAGATCATGAAGCTCCTTACTCAGGGATATGTCTTTGGCAACACCAGGTGTCATATGTATTCTGTGGAATGGCAGAAACGAGGCCTCCCACACGTTCACATTCTTCTGTGGCTGGAAGAAAAAATAAGGCCTGAATCGATTGACAAAGTAATAAGTGCTGAAATACCTGACCCACAACTCGACCCTATCCTGCATCATATTGTCAAAACTACCATGATCCATGGCCCATGTGGATCTCTCAACCGGAACTCACTCTGCATGGCTGAAGGAATGTGCACTAAGAAATATCCTCGCCCTCTATTAAAGGAAACTCAAACAGGGGAGGATAGCTATCCTAAGTATCGCAGGCGGTCCCCTGCAGATGGTGGCTTCACTACCAACGTCAATGGTGTCGATATTGATAATCGCTGGGTGGTGCCTTACAACCCTGTTCTGTCTCGCACCTTCTCAGCCCACATTAATGTTGAGTTCTGTAACTCTGTTAAATCAATAAAGTACATCTGCAAGTATGTCAACAAGGGCTCTGATCAAGCATCGTTCACTGTTACAGAGTTAGATGAAGTGACGAGGTACGAGACAGGACGTTATATTAGTAGTTCTGAGGCAGCCTGGCGCATTCTATGCTTCCCAATACATGAAAGGTTTCCGCCAGTCATGCATCTTGCTGTACACCTTGAAAATGGCCAAAGGGTTTATTTTACGGAAGAAAATGTATTTGAAAGCATTAGGAATCCCCCCAAAACTACACTCACAGCATTTTTCGAACTGTGCAAAGTTGATAGTTTTGCAAAAACACTGTTGTATAATGAAGTTGCTTCATATTACGTTTGGAAAGGCAACACCTTTTGCAGGAGGAAACAAGGGAAGGCCGTGCCAGGCTATCCAGGAGTTAAGAAAGACCATGTTCTAGGTAGAGTTTACACAATTCACCCTGGCAACTCAGAATGCTTTTACTTGCGACTCCTATTACACCAAATTCGTGGTCCTGTATCATTTACATCTCTTAGGAATGTGGCAGGGGTAGTGCACCCTACATTTCAAGCAGCGTGTCGAGCATTGGGCCTGCTGGAAGATGATGCACACTGGGACTGCACTTTGGCAGAAGCTTCCATCTCTGACTCTCCTCAAAAGATCCGCTAGCTATTCTCTGTTATGTTGGTATTTTGTCAACTTGGAGATCCCATAAAACTATGGGAAAATCACAGAGAATGTCTCGCGGAAGACCTGATAATACAAATTGAAAGAGAAAGCGGTGGTGCCCAGTTGGTTATGGAAGTTGTATATAATGATTGTCTGGTCCTTCTTGAAGACATAGTCATGGCCACGTCTGGCCATCCGCTCCAACATTACGGTCTTCCATCACCAATAAGGGAGCAGAGAGCTGTAGTAACCAACCGGATTTTTGTTAGGGAGTCAGCTTATAACACCATTCATCTATCCGAAGTAGTTACTAATAACATCATAAAACTTAATAAAGAACAGAAGTAAGCTTACGATGAGATCATGTACACTGTACAGCATAGATTCACACTCTGGGGGTCTGTTTTTCCTAGATGCTCCTGGTGGCACCGGAAAAACATTTTTAATTAATTTGTTACTGGCCACTGTTAGGAGTACAGGAAACATTGCGATTGCAGTTGCTTCTTCTGGGATTGCTGCTACATTGCTTGATGGAGGCAAGACAGCTCACTCTGCCTTCAAGTTGCCTTTTAATTTTAATTGCTGTGAGTCTGCAATCTGTAACATCTCTAAGCAAAGTGAAATGGCTCAGGTTCTATGAAATACTAAACTTATTGTGTGGGACGAGTGCACGATGGCACACAAAGGAGCTGTTGAGGCACTAGACAGAACACTCCAGGACATACGGAACCATAACCAAATAATGGGTGGGGTGACTGTGCTTCTGGCTGGTGACTTCAGACAGACCTTACCTGTGGTATCGCGGGGCACACGAGCGGATGAGGTGAAGGCCTGTCTCAAGTCATCAATCTTATGGCCCAAAGTTAAAGTCCTGTCCTTAAAAATGAATATGCGTGTTCATCTTCAGGGTGACTTGAGAGCAGAGGAGTTTTCAAAGTTACTTCTAAATATTGGTGATGGCAAGTTGGAGGAAAAGGAAGGAAAAATAAACATACCTGACAACCTTTGCTCTGTGGTGGAAGATCTTATTAGCTTAATTGACCAAGTATATCCCGATATTTGTCAAACCCAAAGTCACAATGCTTCTTGGCTAAAAGAGAGAGCTATTCTCACTCCAACCAATGACTCAGCAATTTCTATAAACCTGAATTTATTGGAGAAGCTCTCAACTGAGAAAATAAAATATGAGTCTGTGGACTCAGTGGTGGATGTTGAAGATGCTGTACACTATCCTGTGGAGTTTTTGCACACCCTCAATCCACCAGGATTACCACCTCATATCCTTCTCCTTAAGATCGGTGCTCCAATAATGCTGTTGCGTAACCTTAATCCTCCAAAACTGTGCAATGGGACAAGATTGTAGGTGACAGCTCTGTTCAGGCACGTCATTGAAGCGACAATATTCACAGGCATTGGCCCCCCCATCCCTCGCATTCCTCTCATCCCTACTGATTACCAAGTTCAATTTAAATGGCTGCAGTTCCCAATTGCACTTTGCTACGCTATGACTATTAACAAGGCACAGGGACAGAGTTTGAAAGTAGCTGGCATAGATCTGCGGAGTGACTGTTTCTCTCATGGACAGTTGTACGTTGCGTGCTCCAGAGTCAGTTCTCCGGACAGCTTGGTAATCCTTCAGCCTGAGCGGAAAACCAGGAATTTAGTTTACAGAGAGGTCCTAACAATTGAGTAGGGTGGAAGAATCTGCGGGATAAATTAGATAGAAAAAAGCCTTGACTGTTGATAAAGCGGAAGTTGAAACCTACCATAATATCCTATATGCTCTCAACATTGCCAATGTAATTAAGTGAAAGTCAAACTTAGTAAAAACTTTAAATTAAAACGATATTTTTAAAGCTTTTTCGTGTTAGATAGTAGTTTACAGGAATACCATTTTCAGTGCTTTCCTAAATAGCGTAGTCGTTTTTTTCATGACCACAGTAGGATACGCACGGGTATTCAACGAACACTTAAAAAGAATACAATTATTACGGTAAAAAGACTGAAAATACTAACCACCACGGGCAACGCCGTACGGGTCAGCTAGTATAGTTATATATGTCTTATTTTTATTACTTGTGTTGTATGTGTATTTGTGTATTAATTTGTATTCTGTGTATATGTTTATCATTTGTAGATATGTGATAACTCAAATGTTTACCAAGCAGAAATGTAACCAAATGAGGCTAATAAACCAAACCAAACCGAGCGAAGCTGGGGGATAACACATAGCCTGCAACTTGACTACATAAAATATAGAAAAATTAAATTTCCAAATCGTAAAAATCTCGTCAAATTCAAAAAACAAAACCATAATTAGATAGAGGAAGACAACCCGAATATGGGAAAATTAATTTAAAAAAAACATTAGTGAAAAAATAAAGAAGTTATAAGCATCTTACTAAAGGCAAATGGAGGGAGAAAAGTATGCAGAATTGACAACATTTTGAATCCCGTAAAGGGAGATATAGGGAAGTCGATGGAAAGATCTTCAGTCTATACTCAACCATGACGCTGTATCTACGTCGCTCAGATTCAAAATGTTTATCTTAAATGTTACAAGTCATGTATTAACTTCTACAATCACCATAGATCTGACTTTCGCTTCGGGACTACACTTCAAAAATCGTCATCTATAAGAAGACCTCCAAGGAAGCCAGACGAGCAACGCCAGCGAAGAATGTTCTTGCACCAACCACAAAAATCCTGTCTAATTTCTATTAGTTAGAAACACCGGAACTCCTAGTAGGAACATGCTAAATTAACTTCTTCAAGGTATTGTGAGAACTTAAGTATTCATATTTTACACCATTGGCATTATAGGGCTTTGTTTATAATTTTTTATGGGAAAATAATTGTTTATTGTATTAAATTCATTTTTTAGATAAGGTCTATCTTTCACACCAGTCCAAATTAAATAAAAGATTTTGTAAAAAAATACAAAGTAAAAAATTATAGGCTAAGCGCTATTTTCTTGTCTTTAAGTGCTATATAATATTGAGAAAACAAAATATTCTCATCCAAATACGAAATTCTGAATGTAAAATTAAAATTAAAATCTATAGCTTTTTTTGAAATTGAGAGCATTATTATTACACCAAATGAATCATCCCAACACCTACAAGCCAAACCAATCAAGATTTGTGTGTGTTTAAATCTTAAGTAGTATTAAGGTAGTTGTAAGAAGGGTAACCTGTTCTCCAAATGGCAAGGGCCGAGCAGAGTCAAAGCTCATTATACTTTTAAACTATAAAAAGTTTCAAGAAAAAAAAAATATAAAAAATAAATTTCTTTTAAGAGATTTTTCCACCTGGAAATATTTCTTGCGAAGACCCGCCTGTTCACCGCCCTAAAGGTACGGAGCTAGCCTGGTGATTAAATTTGTGTAAGGTTGCAAAGACGGGGTAGCCAGGAAAGGTCGTCGCAATATGTATTAATTTGTATTGTATTATATTTTATTCTAATTATTTGAACTATGTATGTTGTACATGTGACAACTAAAATGTATACTGCAGCAATGCTATTTGTACACCAAATGAGGCTGATAAATCTAATCCAATCTAATACAAAATGAGTTTTTGTAAACTTTATAATATTATAGATGACAAAATTTCCTACAATTCACTAATTCACAATAATTATAATAAATAAAACATAACACCAAACCAAAATAAACACAATGCACTATAGTTTGTATACAGTAACTTGGCTACCTGCTACAGACCCTAAGTAGCATGTAGCCAAGGTACAGACGCCAAGTTACTGTATACAAACTGTAAATAAACAAACATTGTAAATGGACAATCAACTATGTTATGATGCTGTCATAAATGCAAAACTTTGTATATTTTTTTCGTGATTGTTATAAGTCATAGAGTTATGAGCTATATACTAAATTATTCGTTAGAATGTCACGAGTAAGCTGATAAAGGCTATAATATGATTTATTAAATATTATTTTTTACGTACACAACGATACTTGAAGGAAACGATAGCTGCAGCTGTAGGAAGTAAGTTAAGAACAGCTGGAATGTCGTTAACCAGATATAGGGTTACAAAATGCACTAAAAGTGAAAATTAAAAACTACAATCTTCAGGCACAAAAAGAGACTAGCTGACTGACTGCATCTCACCTTGATCACATGAAAAACCTTTAGCCCTTGATGACATGAAACTGCTATCTCTAGTACTAGGAGCATTACTGCAGACACTCGCTGAACAGATTATTGAGTCTGTATTATTTGTTTTAAACCTCCATGAAAATTATTATTTACTAATCAAAATTTTTAATTTCAAGAATAACAACTGTAACCTTTGCAATTTACTAAAGAGAATATACTACTATAAATTTTGAAATAGTTAGTTTTAAAACCACATTTAGAAAAAATATTGATTAGTTACTTTAGAATATATATAAAAAACAATGGGTGGTCAAACTAAAAAGAACAGTGATTAACGCACACAGATTAATAATGATATCCTTTGTTCATAGACTGAAATCAAAGACATAAAATTGTGATGTGACCGACACTGAGATCTGGCACTGAAAAAGATTATCCTCAGTGATCCTAGAAAAGAGATCATGTAACCATAGAATGGAACTTTCTCCAGAGATTTCCAGAATACAACCTGAGTATTAGGAGTCTTCCTCCTTCTTCTGATCGGAGTAATGGTGTAGGATCTTAACATAAGTGTAGGCCCCTGATCCACAGTATGGGCAGGCTCATTATTATAATTTTTGTCATTTAAAAAGTGAGTTTGTACGTACTAGCATCGTACATCAACGTTAACTTTGAAAAACAATATTTTATGTCTTTAACTAGTTAATGTTATCAACCAACTAGTATGTAAAATAATTGATTTTTTCTCTATGCTCTCTATATTACGCCGTCATTGCATCATTTAAATATCATTATTGTATTCAATTTATATCTTTTTTCTATAAATATCATTTTAATAAATATGATCAAAAAGTCTCTTTTAAAGGAATTCACGTTTTTCACTTCTTAAGCCTGAAATCACTATACTGAGTACCCTTCCTTAATTGACGAACACACCCTCAAAGACAACTTCAAGGTAAGCAGTCAAGGTTACTGTGATAGTAAAATTAAACTCATTTTTTGATTAACTGATTTATTTCATAGGGCAATTTTATAAAAATTATGTAAATTTACTTAAAATATATGCAATGATTATAATAACACTTGCAACACGGCTGAGTTAAAAAAAAAAATATATTATTTTGTATAAATTTTTATTGAATTCACTTCACCAAAATATTTGATTAAAGTTTATTAAAGTTGTGTTCGTTGGACTGAAGGGTACTCAGTATGTGAATTCAGACTTGTGAAAGAATAACACACAAATTGCTTTAAAACAACCTTGAAACATGTTTATTGAAACAATTAATAAAAAGAGAAACATATAACAAAAATACATAAATGTGTTATCCAAATATCAAGTGATTGTTTTAACAGAGCATATTTGGAATTATAAAAATACTTCCAACTGGTTTTAATACAACGTTCATTGTGCACACTTTCTCACCCCACTATCTTTTAATTATGTGATTTTATCGATGAATACCCATCTTAACGCCTGAGGCCATGTGAAGACAAGCAGATCTCTTATCTGTTGAATTTTTTTGTGCCGATGGAATTTTCTTTTACTATAAGCACATCTAGACCATTCTAATGTTGATTTGGACTTGGTATATACATAATGTTAATTTTAATGGACTTCTGTCCAAAACTTTATTACAAGAGCAATTTACTTTAACTATCTCGCTCCGAGGATGAACATAGAAGCTTACTTGCTGAAAATTGCTATCTTCTTCCTTACCGGAATTCAATTGGTGGAAGCTCCGTTCTATGAGTGCTCGATAACATATGCATCACAATTTAGTATATTATTTAGTTCCATGATCATAGAATGTCACTGTCGTTCAACGGGCAATATTCACTGTTAGTCTAAGGGCAATGATCACTTTGTTTTTCTGATTTGTCCCTCCCACTGTCTTTAAGATCTAGGTAACTAATCGATGTTTTTTGTATTGAGCTCTTATTTTTTAAATTAACAAAGAAAACTAATAGGTTAGACTGGAAGCATATTCCTTTAATCAAATTGAAGACTTTCAAATGTCTAAACTGATTAGATCGCTCCCTATAGATGTCTGTTTACAATAAACATGTCAGAGTGCAGTGATATACCAATAACAAAATTACCGAACAGTCGATATGCCTATATGCACTGTTACAACATACTCACATCAAATTGATTTTGTCCCAACTTCATGAGTTTCCTTATCAAATAATATTTCTCTTCATCTCCATAAGGTTTCTTACAAATGCTGTAGTTCCAATGCCAAGTTATAAACCAAGCTGAGTATGTAACTGCTTTGTACGGAAACATAATGATTTGTATCCAAAGTATGTCCGAGATCTTTGGTTTTGCATAGCCACCTCTGCAACAGAGACCAGTGGCAGATTATAATACAGAAACGATTCCATCAAAGGTACATTGGTATAAGAGATCCGATAATAGAGTTATAATACAGCAAAATCTTAAATATTTGATCAATAGTCTAAACAGTCCGATATTTGGGTTACCTGACAAAAAAAAAAAAAAAACATTTGCATACTCAAGAGTTCTGAAGGAGATTTTAGATATCTTAACACCTACATGGATCTGTTGATGGGCTCACACAGCCCATAACTGCAGTAATCGTAACAAATAAACAGTGGATAAGTTTGGTGTACCGAAAACAAGGTAATATAAATTTATTTATAATTTCTGCTGATTCGTAGAGTACAATGGTAAAATTGAAAAAGAAAAAGAAATTGTTATTAGGTAGTTTTCTTAAATTATATAGTATGTGCTCTAGTGGGTAATCTGAAAATGACACTAGGCACTAATTATTGTCACTTAAATTATATTAGAAGGTGCTCTAGTGGCCAATCTGAAAACGACACTAGGCACTAATAGTCACTTAAACTATATTAGTATGTGCTCTAGTAGCCAATCTGAAAACGACACTATATCAAAGCCCACTAAAGAATACCGTTGCGAGGCGGCCAATAGGATGGGAGCGCAGCGTTGCCATATCTACGAGACTCGAACACTCCTGGTATTTACTGCTCGAGGCTTGATCGCACAGTTTACACAATTACAAATGCGTTGAGTTAGCCGCAGTCAGTTAGAAGCGTGGGAAGAACGTGACAACGTCACACTACGGCGATTAGAGCGTTCAAGGTCTCGGTGTACACAAGCCCGTCCCTCAACGGTATTCTTTAGTGGGCTTTGATATAGGCACTAATTGTAAAAAAGCACTAAATTAGGAAATTTCATCGTACTATACAATTATTACCCTGACAAGAAAATTTTAATCCTTATTATACATTAATCATATCAAAATTTAAAGAAGCAGACCTTATATCCATATTGTCCTCAAGTACTTTTCTTATTATAGCATCAGTTTCTTCTTTGATTTCATTTTTTGTTTTGCCTTTGTGCTTTTTGTTACCGTCGATCAATCCTTTTTCTCTGGCAACATCGACAGCTTTGTTTCTATACTTTGGCACCGTTAGTAAATATTTCATGGCAGAGTCGTATCTAAACACAAATATCAAACGATAAAAATTTTTCTGTAAATTTTTAATTCTCTTTCTAGGTTAAGTTATAGTAAATTACCTTTGCCAAGAACCAAAATACTGAATGGCAGATACGATGGTGATAGTTACGGCGATCACAATGCGGACATCCACTTTGGGCGCAACTCGTCTACGATAGTATCTGTAATAATGACTGTAAACTTCCTCCGGATGATCCAACATGTAATCATAATCGTTGCGTGATTCATCATCTTTTAGAATTTCATAACTGAAAATAGAATTATAATATCGACTTATTACTCAAGGTTGACACGGATAAAACACATAAAAGTTACTTAAAAAATAAACTGATCAAATATAATTAAGTTTTTTACATTCTAAAATACATATGCAATTGAAATATTTTAAAGATTATCTACTACGCTCTGGTGAGCTTAAAATTAGAGTACGGCCTCTCAGTTTGAGGAGAAGCGTATTATAGCACAGTAAAACACATCATAACATTGGAAAAGAATTGCATACGCATTGTTTCATGAATAATGAACAGAATAGAAATGAATAGAAAAACAATCACTAATCAACCCTTTTTAAAATTGTGCCACTTAGACTTTACTAGCAGGTACCCAATACAAAATGTTAATGAAATGAATATCTGGCACGATAATTTATTTTTAAATCCGGCATCAGATCTGAGATTCCTAGCCCAAAAATCAGCCGCGTGGTGAGTTTCGTCCAAATCTATCAATGTTTTCATGTTTCAAAGCGCATCCAGTCCCCTTTCCGGCCACCTATGTTCAAAATTTTACATCTCGGCATACATTCTTCTCAAGTAATGGGTGTAATTGCCCCATTTTACTCTTAGATGCAAGTAATTGAAATTCAAACGGTTTTTATATTTTTAATATAACTTAAAAATTTCAGCTATTTAGCTCTATAGATATCAATAGAAATTATTTTTAATATGTAAGGCTAGTAACCCCATTTTTACCACAAGTAACTTAGTAGCAGGTTACAAAAATGTGTTTGGTTTATTTTTTCTTAGTACCATTTAAGAAATAAGTGTAACACATTTTAGCTCTCGAACTTACAGTAAAGTACAAAAACGAATATTTATTGTTTTACAGGTATTTAAAAAAATGTTTGCCCCTTATACGCAAGTAATCGAAATGGTAGCACATTGCTGTTCCTATTTACCACTTATGAAACAAAAGTACCAATCAACAGCTCTTCAGCTTCATGGAAAGTATAACGATTAATTTATTTTTATGGTAAAGGGGCAGTTACCCCCATTAGTTCGCCCATTAGATGTACCTATTTAAATTGCGTGTTTTATTATTTCTTATACACCATTTAAAATTAGTAAGTGCCAAATTTAAAATCTCTAGTTTTTTGGGAATTTAGCAGAATCTATATTTATTGTTTTACGGATGGTTATTCCATTTTCACCCCTTCGGAGCACCGGAAAAAATGCAAATCTTGTTTACTTTTCTAAGTATTTTGTAGAAATAAAGGTTCAAATTTCCAGCCCTCTAGCTTTAAGGAAAGTATAACAATTAATTTTTATTGTTATAGGGGTTGTTATCACATGTTCACCCCTTAGCAGCATGTAACAAAATGCAAATCTGGTTTACTTTTTCTATGTATCTTGTGAGAAATAAATGTACAAAATTTCAGCTCTCTAACTTTAAGGAAAGTATAATAACTCATATTTATTGTTATAAGGGTTGTTACTACATTTTCAGCCCTTAGCATCACGCAACAAAATGCAAGCTGGTTTACTTTTTCTACGAATCTTGTAATAAATAAATGTACAAAATTTCAGCTCTTTAGCTTTAATGAAAGTATAACAATTAATATTTATTGTTATAACCAATAAATCAAAATGAATTCAAGCCTATGTCACATTCCTCCATGCCATGGTCCATCTGTGTGCAGAATTGCGAGATTGACTGTCAAACATCCAAACTTTCACATTTATAATTTAGTAGGATATGTATATAAAATTTTCAGAACTTTCTTTAGCAGAAGTGGCAATAAAAACAGTAGTTTACCATAAAAAAGTGGAGATCTACGAAATAAATTTAATGTACCTAAACCCAACCTATCAGTATTTATGAAATTTTATACATATTTAGCACCATAGTTTCTGTATGAATGAATGCTAGTTTAGTGATCTAAGTAGTTCTATAGAATTAAATGCTGAAATGCACAATTTGTGTTTTTTATCATTGTTGGACAATTTGATAAATTTTGAATGTTATGAAAGACCAAACAACCTGATGATTTGACCGAGATGTAGTTATAATTCATAATGTTTACACACACATGTATATGTTCTTAATGTATATATACATATATATATATATATATATATATATATAATTGTTTATCAGTTAAGCAGATTATTTTAGAATCAGTGAAATTAAATTTTTTTACATAGAAGATTCAATATATCTCATTACATTCAGGTGATGAAGGGAGATGATTCCCAGATTATTGATCTGGAGTTAGCATTTCTGACTTGGAGTCTTTTAAAGCTGCACATTGTATATATTTAAACTTTCAACATATCTCAAACAATTTCAAAGTGGCGGCAAAAAAATGTAACTTACATTTTGTATGGCTCCTTTTTCATAAAAAAAATGGAAGCACATTGAGAAAATAAACCAATTTACATTAGTTATTACATTCATGGAAATGATAATTATCAGTAAATAAGCATTGTCATGAAGTTTCCAAACAAATAATGCATTAGATGTTCATCTTATCATTGATTATTTCAAATCTTTATTTTTAAACAATTTAATTACTAAAATAAGTTTAAATACAAGAAATGTTCAGCTTTATAAACCCTTCAATTTCATTCCTAACTCAACCTCTACAATTAGGCAGGGGTGCAGAAAATGTTTTAGCACACAAAATTTCCCCAGAACACACTTTTTTCACTAAAAATTTCACCAAAATTGATCGCTATTAACTACAGACGCGTTGAACATTAACACAGTTTGTTTATCTATTTCAACATATTTATTGACATTAAGTTTTAATAATTATTATTATAGGCTATTCATTATAAATTCCAATATAAATCTTAAAAAAAAAAATTTATTATTTTTACTTAATTGACTACGGTTAATCCCAGATGGTTATTGTCAGATGGTCCCAAAAAGTTTAAAACAAAAAAAAATACAACTTGATAATTGCTATTTTATTATGTTTAAAAGTAGGTCTAATACTTAAGTGGTAAAAATAAAGTTAAATGTTATGTTTAATTAGTTCCAATTCAATTATCGAATTACCTACAACAGTCACTACTGAAAATATTACGAAACACTATAAATATAATACTTAATAACCCTAAGATGGTTTACTACATTGCCTCTTAAACATCACAATAATAAAAAATTGTGACGGAAAAAATCACTATATAAATTTTAACATCACAGTAATAAACAACCACCTAGACCACTTGCTAATTATAAACTGACGGGGTCGAAAACTCGAAACGAAAGATATGAGATATAACAGATAACAATACACCCCATCCCTTCACCACATCTACGCAATGAAAAAGGAAACTAGTGAAAAGGTGGAACACTTTCTCGAGACTTCGGCTTGTCCAGACAGATCACACGAATTAACAGAAAATTAAAGTTAAAAATTACATTTTATTTGTTACATTTAGTTAAAAAATAAGTGATTACGACGCGCAACGAATTTTTAACTTTCAAAATCACTTTTTCCTTACCCAAAAAACATATAAAATATTACCCCAAACTGTATTTTCAAACTTTTTATCCAAAAACGTGATCCCAACGCGCTACAACTTTTTAACGGTCAAAATCGGTTTTCCCGTACTCAAAAACATAAAACGATACACCAAACTGAAATTTCTAAATTTTGATCCAAAAACGTGATCCCGACGCGCTACGACTTTTTAACTGTCAAAATCGGATTTCACGTACCCAAAAACATATAAAACGATACCCCACACTGTATTTTCAAAATGTTGACCCAAAAACGTGACCCCGAAGCGCAACGACTTTTTAACTGTCAAAATCGGTTTTCCCGTACCCAAAAACATATAAAACAATACCTCACACTAAATTTTCAAAATTTGGATAAAAAAACGTGATCCCGACGCGCTACGACTTTTTAACTCTCAAAATCGTTTTTTTCGTACCCAAAAACATATAAGATGATATCCCACTCTGTATTTTCATAATTTTAACCCTAAAACGGGACCCCGAAGCGCTACGACTCAAAAGCTTTTCAACTCTAAGCAATAAAATTACGAAGATTTTGGTACCACCAGAAGTTTTCTACGATGTCTGTGAGTGTATACAGGAAAACAGAGGCACAAAAAATCATTGCATGAATTCAATACTTCGGCATTCTAATGCGAGCCGAAGTAATAAATGAGTACGCACATCATATTGTACGCATTTTACTGATTAAGACTCATTTCGAATTTCGGTAAAAAAAAGAAGAAAAACATCAGGTAATTACCTATACATTAATTATCGTTGTATAATTTGGTTTAATATGATTTAATTCTAATCGCTTGATTAATATCATTTGTATGAAACGAATCAAAATTTGCATACCGGTATCATAATAATTATTTAATACCTACCGAACGCCAGTATTTGAACGCCCGTCAAGAATCAGGAAACTGGCATTCATCAACCGGCACAAACATATCCTATCGGCGGCTCGGCCGTACGATATTTTGTGCGGTGAAAATTAAATAGGAACCCTATCCGATTTACAGCTTGCAGCAGAGAGCAGACCACACACTTTGCGTGTGTGTGTGTTGGTGTGTATGTATTGTACAAACCGATTAGGCTGACCTTTCATTTCTTATCTATTTTTCCCCAAAATAAAAATATTTTCCTTATTTTTTATGGATTTTTCCCAAACCAAAATTTCCTCAGCTCAGTCCCAATTATCCCCCGAACCTCGTTCGGACATATTCTGCAGGCCTTCAATTAGGGGTGGCAAATTGTTTTTGAATTATCGATGTATCATGTTTTCAACATATTGCAAGTTCATGTATTGGTACCTAAAACCTATCAATTGAAAATTTTGATATATCAAAAGAAATTGTATACATTTAACAACTAATATTGGGCATTTTTGGCATATTTTTTAATGTTTAAGATTTTTTTTATAAAACAAATTTTCTAAAAAATGTTTTACAAACCGGATAATTAATTTACAGTGAAAGCTAAACATAATTTCATTGTTAATGTTATATAAATATAATAAGGTACCTATATCTATCAAATACTCTTCTTTTTTATGCAAAGTGATTTGTGTCGACAGTCTTTTACTTTTACTAATATATTTTCAGCTTCGGGCTAGTGGAAATTTTTTCAATCAAGCATATATCGATATCACCTATATACAATATCATATAGGATCCTGTATTATATATTTATATATATATATATATATTATTATATTATAATAATATTATATTATTATCGGGGCAAACTATTGGTACAAAATGTAATGATATATCTAGAGCAATATATCAATACATTGTTGCCATTCCTACCTTCACTGCCAATTACATTATTTAGATAGTTAAGGGGTTTTTATTTCCCCCAAAGTGCAACATGTTGCAAAACTTGTGGAAAAGTGATCAAGTTGGGAGTTGTTTAAAAGTGTTTATCATTAGCAATATTTGGTCAAATTTGGAGTTCTGAGATTAAAACAGGTATATGATCAAATAAATTTGGTACCTTCAGGTTTTCCACTTGAAACAGGATCAATTTCTTTTCAAAATCTTTACTTTTAAAAGACTTATTTAAAATAACTCATTAAAATGCTGTAACTCTCGACCTATTTTTACATTTTAAAATACTTCAAAAGCAACTGTCTCCCACCAAAATGTGCCTTTTGGGGCATTAAGTTTTGAAAAAAATATTCAGATTCTTTAGGTACGAAATAGTGGGGTTTCTGTTTGCTAGGTATAAGTACTGCACAGGTTTCTGTTTGCTCAATATAAGTACTGCACAGTTTTTCTGTTTGCTCGGTATAAGTACTGGTCGGGTTTCCATTAGCTCGTTATACGTACAGCACAGTTTTTCTGTTTACTTTTGGGTTTCTGTTAGCTCGGTATACGTACTGCACCGATTTCTGTTTGTTTGATATACATACTGCACATGTTTCTGTTGGTTAGGTATACATACTGCACAGTTTTTCTGTTTGCTCGGTATAAGTACTGCACATCTTTCTGTTGGTTAGGTGTACGTACTAAAACACGGGTTTCTGTTTGCTCGACATGAGTACAGTACAGGTTTCTGTTTGCTAGGTATACGTACTGCACAAGTTTTTGTTTGCTCACTATACATAATGCAGTTTTTCTGTTTGTTCGTTATAAGTACTGGCTGGGTTTCTGTTAACTCGGTATACATACAACACAGATTTCTGACGATTAGGTATACGTACTGCACGGATTTGTTTGCTAGGTATACATATACTGCACGGGTTTCTGTTTGCTAGTTATAAGTACTGCACATGTTTCTGTTTGCCTCGGTATACGCACTGCACATGTTTATGATAATTAGGTACACGTACTGCACAGATTTATGCTTGCTTGGTATAAGTACTGCATTGGTTTCTGTTTGCTATGTATACATACTGCACGTTTTTCTGTTTGCTCGGTATAAGTACAGCAC
>JAGFPH010000062.1:888384-902598 GCA_018207615.1 Philaenus spumarius
ACACTTATTTTCTGTACTACGCAAACTAAAAATAATCTCTTCAGTTTTCTCATTATTCACAATAAATCTATTTGCTTTAAACCAGAGATAAGATCTTTCTTTCATATAGTTTTTTACTAAGAGAATGTGTAGCATATGGGATACCTAAATAAGTTGAGTGTTATATATATTAGACACGGAACTGCAAGGGACACAGAATCAATGTTGATCATACTTACAAAAAAAAAAAAGACTTAAAAATCTAATCTGCAAATTTTATGGGTGCAATAATATGATATTCAAATTAATGATATTCATGAACACTTATACTAAATACATCAATGTTCCACTTTCAAATTGTATTTAATAACAATACATTAATATAATAAACATATTATTGTTAAAACTTTGTTAATCGTTCCTGAATATTTCAATGTTATTTTATTCATTTCCTACTAAAAACATCGATGCTTTGATTTGAAAATATTGTGTTTGTAACAATACAACAATATTGTATTCAAATATATATATTATCATTAAAACTTTGCTTAAAATTTATTAATATTTCATAGTTTCACATTGAAAACTATTGGTGTTTTGGAGGGTAAATATATTAAACATTTATAGAACGTCTCACATTATGTTGACATTATTGGAATCAATATCTTTCTATCGACTCTCATCCGTACCATATACTATAAGGATATACAAGGTTTTAAATTTTGTTTTTGCAAGGCATGATAACAAAAACGGTTTTCCATATAAAAAAAATATTTTTCTACATTTTAAGAAAAAATATTGGCCCCTGGTTCACTTTTATTGAAAAAAATGTGTTTCTGACTACAAGACAAATAAACAAGTACGGTATCAATTTACTAGCAAAAATGTGATATAACCTGTATCAACTACTACTATATTATAACTATACTGACTTACGCATTTGCTATTCTTTTAAAATTTTCAGCTGCTTCTTTCTTATCATTGAGATCTCTGTGTAAATCTGGATGATGTATCTTCGCAAGTTTGCGATATTGCTTAGCGATTTCATTTCTTGGAGTATCTCTCGTTACACCCAAAACTGAAACAAACTTGTTTTTTTAATATAAAGTTGAATGAAGAATTAAAGCACATTTGAAACTAGATTCAGAAAATTATACAATCTAATTTTTTTGGTGTTTTTTTAAATTTATACAAATAAATAAATGCATGTTCTTGATTAATGAACATATTTATATAAATACCAACTGTATGAATGTGTTCATAAAATATTATAAAAACCATCACATTTTCCCTATAATCTCAACACTGACACCCTACTAGAAACTGATAATTTATATTACTAACCCTGGAGAGGGCTTGTTAAAACATTATGTGAGAGAGCACGCAATATCTTTTAGACCAGGTCATAAAAAATCAATGAAAACATTTATTATAGACCTACATACTTTTATTATTTACATACATAGTACGTCACGTCATTCTTCAATGTTTTCATACAAAAAATACCACAAATTTATATGATAATTTAAGATACCGTACAACAAAACGTTTGTTTTGACTACTTTACTAACCCTAGAGGGGGCACGCCCAGGCTTTTCGACCGGATTTCAATAAAAATGTTTATAAGTCTTATGATAATTGAAACTAACATTCCTCGGGATACATACACCTTTCAATAGCCTTGTACACTACACATTCCTATGTAGGTAAAACACTAAATATATATACAGGAATATAACGTCATGCTTAGTGGAAATAAATAACATGAGAAGGTGCGCGCCAGAACATTAAGACCAGGTGCGAAAGAAAATTGAGAACCAGAAGCAAACTTTGGGGGTGAGGAAATAGCACAACCATAAGAGGAAAGTTAATTTACCTATAGGCTACTAAGACTTAGCCTATAATATAAATACCTTATATTCCGTCTAGTGATCCACTTGTAGTAATTTTTCACTACCGTGGTTTCAAATGCTCATGCATTCATCATCAGGTGTATCACCCTTACGAGATCGTTAGAATATTAAAACAATTGTTAACACAACACATAACACAACACATACAATGATATAAAATTCGTTGCCGTATTTTTAACCGGTACCGGCACACGGTTCATGAACACTGAGTATTTTATCGATATGTAACTCCCCACCTATACATTGTCGCGTCATAGGAGTCTGCTAATCGCTGTTCAGATTGTTATCAGCAAACTTGATTGCCAAATCGAATATTATATTAGAGCTAAAAGACAGTTTGTCATTCAGCACATTTGTTGGCTCAGATTTAACTGCCCGGTAAATTTCAAACTCCTCGACTACATTCATAAACTGACTTTTGTCGCAAAACTTCAAGACTTTTAAGTTGGTGTTCAAGTCAGTATATTTATGATCATAGCCAATGAGATGCGAAGCGAAGTTTAATTTTATTGTTTTCAAATGTGGTTTCGGCAGATGTTCTTTCAAACGTTTTTCAAAGTTTTTCTTGTTAGCCTATAAACATTTTTATTGAAAGTCGGTCGAAAAGACCGGGTGCGCCCACTCCAGGGTTAAACATGTTAAATCAATAGAAACAGGAAATATAATTTATTCAACAAAATTTAATGGAACAGATTGTAAAAAAAATTAAATAAACTTAATTCACGGCTTGTTAATTACAATATTATAAACAATAATTAAACATGATCCGTATAATTTCAAAACATAGTAAAAATTGGTTTCGAGCTAAAAATGATGCAATTATATTAGGCCTACTATTAGTGGCATTAGGACAGATAGTTTCTAATTTTAATAACACTATAGGCCTACACATATTTTGTGTATAATAGATATGTATTATACAAAGTGCAACACAAATTTAAAATATAAAGCTAACCATAAAATTTGTATATTGCAGTTAGTAAACGTGCTACTAAACAAATGAGGTAAAGATGGAGGACGACGTGACCAGAGGTTTTTTGAAAATTTCTTCATATTATGAAAGAACACGTTAAACTGATTGTAGAAACAACAAAAATATCTGCAGGAAATAAAAATTGTAGAAAATATGAGAGAAATAAGAGGTTAACTTCAGTATTTTTTGACATTTTAACACTAAATAAAAGAAACAAATCACTTAATACAACAACAAATATAAACAATAACTTGACTTAACAAAATTAATGAAAGAAATCACAAAACTGTACGTGAATTTGCTAAATAACTTTCAAAAACGTTTGGTTTAAAAACAATAAACCTTATTAAATTACATCTTTGAGTACCACCAAAAACCCTGCTTGGGTTTAGAACGATGATTTTAGATTTGTCAACGTTGCCACATTGAACATTTATAAGTAAAACTAAAACAATACGTCATAGTAATCGCAAGATTTTATTGGCCGGGAATGTAGGCAGTGCATAAGCGGTGGTAAACTTTTTAAATATTGCTGAACTTTTTTCTTACCGGTAATAAATATAGTATTTATACACTTCAGTGATGCCGGGAAAGAAATATTTAACCATCTTCAACACTTACAATATTAAAAACTTTCAAATCAAAAATTCGCTATGGGAATTTACATTGTAAAGTGCCGACATGTTTTTCTCAGCGTTCTCCCCGTTGCCGGATTTGTCTTGTTCTTTTTTGTGTAGAAACAAACAGTTTAGGCAACTCAACTAAGTAAACATACGGTGACTAAATAGTATAGGTTAGTACCTTTAGGTTTTTTTTAATTTTAATTATATAATGTGATAATAATGACGAAATATTATAATCATAGGTACTGTTATCGCAGATGAAGTTAAAAGTAAACATACTGTGACTAAATAGTATAGGTTAGTACCTTTAAGGTTTTTTAAAAATTTTAATTATATAATGTGATAATAACGACGAAATATCATAATCATACTGTTATCGGCCATATGAAGTTAAAAGTAAACATACTGTGACTAAATAGTACTTGGCATGAATCCTGTATTTTGTGTAGTGCTAAAATATTGTTTTTTTATTTAAGACTGTGATTACCTTGCAGGTGTTAATTAATTAAGTAAATAATTATTTTTTCTTTTTGTAATTTTATAATAAAATAGTGTAGTTTAATTTTGTTAATGTGGTTGAATGGCGACACAACTCTCTTTTTTTCATTTTCTTTTTTCATAGCCAATGAAATGTTGGAAGTCTCAAACAGGCAATGCCTAGAAGACCCCTCTATATTATTTTTTAGTAGATATAAGAAAGAATTGTGTTTATTTTGTAAAAAAAAAAATGTATAGATGTTTGGTGGTAAATAAATAAATCATCATCATAAAAAAAAAATAGTATAGGTTAGTACCTTTTAGCTTTTTTTTAAATATTAATTATATAATGTGATAATAACGACAAAATATTATAATCATACTGTTATCGGCCAGATGAAGTTTAAAGTAAACATACTGTGACTAAATAGTATAGGTTAGTTAGTACCTTTTAGGTTTTTTAAAAATTTTAATTACCCTAATGTGATAATAAGGATTATATTTTTTAAATTCAATTACTTCAGGCTATTTAAAAAATTTTAATTACATAATATTGCACCGTTTCTCGCAGGCGTCTACAAAATTTGAAAGCTAAGGTCCGTGGATGACTAAATCTTAACACGAGAACAATACACGCAAGGTTCGACGCCTTAATAAAATTTACATTAAAAAAATATATATATATATATATGCACCACTGAAAGTTACCTGAAAATCACTGTTACAATATACATAAATATATATACTTACATGTAATGGTATACTCAGTAAAATAGTACACCTATTGACAACAAACCATTTATTTTGTTATTTAATTTTGAGAAATTTTAGATTAAAAAAAAAGAAAGTACAGTTGTACAGCTGATAAAATTTACAGTTTGGCAATTATTGCTTAAACAAATTTCAATATAAGAGAAAAATTATTATATAAGGAACAGATAAATTTATAATAATTTTGTTTAGATTTTATATATAATTAACAAAGTTAAGCTTTACATAATTGTTTGTTCAGATCTATTTGTTTTATTTGTTGGCCAACCTAAAAATTAAATTAATTTGGAATAATAAAGAAAAAGAAAAATAATGGACTAACGATATGATGGTAACGTTACCCTTCTTTGGAAATTTAGGTTGAATCTCTGGGAGACCGTAACCTAAACCCATGCATGCAATGCCACCCAATATATATATATATTCTAATTAAAACTAGGCTAACAAGTTTTTTTTGAAATCTTAAAACTATGCCATGGACTTCTGAAAGTCTACACACCCTTACACAAAATCACAAGTAACGAAGCTTACACAAAATTATGTGCAAAAGGCAATAACAGTGGGCATTACGACATGATGCCTAAAGGAACCTATGTTCTAGGTCCCTTAAATAAAAAAGTTCAAGTTTATAATTTTTTTTAAAAATATGAAGCCAAAGTGGTATTATATGTGTATTGAAACTGGTGTCACTGAAGAAAGTTTGTATATGGTAAAGTTTTAGACTAAACCTGGTAAGCTGTCTTTGAGTGCTAGACACTTGATATTGCAGTCGTACTGTTGGTTACCGCAGCAACTCTAGGTGCTGTTGTTACATAGTTTCAGCTTATGATTTGAAGTATGGTCTAACTCATGTCTAACTTATGGTATAACTCTGGTTCTAACTCTTGATCCAGGTATAACCTGGATTTAAACTTAATTCAACTTGAAAACCATTTGAAATGAAACCCTTAACTATAACGAGCTTGAAGGTGGTCTGTCTTGTTAATGGCCGACTTTATGAACGTTCGAGTAGAAGACGTCGGCAGCGCTTTCGTTATCCCAGCGGTGTTATCCGGCACTACTTTATGTTTTATATTTGTACTTGATTCTGGTACATTAAGGGTATGGTAGTTCGTTTCAGTTACGCTACTGTCTACAAGATCGCGCGGGTGTATGTGATTCAGGTAATTTTGTACAAATGTGTGATTTTAATTTAAGTGTGTATATTTTTAATGCAGTTTACTGTAGAATGCTACAATATGAAGAAACGTAAATAGTATGTATAAATAGTTACCTTTGCTTGTGGCAGATAAAGCTTTGCTGCTGATAACCAAAAGTGATGGATTCAACTATTCAGGTCGGGATATTTTGCTTTAAAAAGATATTCTGCCAGGTAACCGACAAAGTGAATTTTTTTTCTCCCATACTTAAGAATTTTGTCCCTAATTTCGCGCCATGCTCTATTGTGTTTGTATGGGCGAAATCATCCGGATTGACAAAAACATTTGAATGGTTAACGGTTTCGTGTAAAAATTTTTCTTCACTCAAGCAGTTGTATGCTTTCCAACAGTCGCTAATAATTTTAGTACCTGGCAGAATTCTTTCTTTTATAAGCGATAAAAGGGTCTCCTTGTCTCTTTTCTCTACAGGTAGAAGGAAGGTTTGTCGCATGTCCCGATCTATCTCCCCAAATACCCACTGTCCTTCTACTCGGCGGCCCCTATTATACTTCCTTTTGCCGAATTTAGCTTCATCTATTTCTATTACGTGACCGACACCACCTAATTTCGGAGTGTTAGCCGAATCAGACACGTGATAGAAAAAGACTTCACGGCAAAAGGAATAGCAATCGACAATAGTTTTTGAACTTAAGTTCAGCATTGACTATAGGAGATGTTGTCTAGGCGGCTTAATACATAGTAACAAAGTTCCGACTAGGATGTAAATTTTTGTGGGGATAGATGGGAACCCTACCCCCGAGTAGACTTACACTCTTCCCGCACCTGAATAGAAAATCGCTTTCTTCGTTAACTACCAAAATGTTATCACAATTCGGATTACCACAAACACGAGTTCTATTATACACTCTGTGGTCAACAAAGAATTTCAGAATATCTGCGTTTGATTTGCGTAAGCATTCTAAATACGACAGTACAACCGACGCAGATAGTAGCCATTTTGTTAACTGAAAATAGTTTATTCGCAAATTCATGTAGGGAATGGATTAGTAGTAGGAGGAATTTAATATCGTTTCAGTCCGTTATACGCTCGGCTAATTAATTACAGAACCAATGAAATTCAAAGGCTGCGGTCAGCTGTTTAGTAGAACACAGGTTAAAGATACACATTTATATACACCCTATTCAGTACAATAACCTATTGTTCGATTTGACAACGTTGATGAAATTATATTTCAATTACGCTGTTATAGTGTAGTTTCTATTGTTCTTAAAGGTAAGTAACGATGTTATTGTTTGCGTAGTTTACGTTTTGTTACACTATTTTCTAATTTTATTGCTTTTTGTGTTCTTTTGGGATTAATATTGTTTACTTTATTTATTTCTTAAGTGTTTGGTGTATGTGAAGTGATTTATTTTGTTATAATTACGTGAAATATTGTGGAAAAGTCGAAACCTAACCTATATAATTTCAAATTTTATTTCTTTCATAAAACTCTTACAAATATTACTTCCCAGGAAAATTTTTGTTGTTTTTAGAATCAGTTAGATGTGTTCTTTCATATTATATCAAATTGCCTTAGAAATCGATACCAAAGCAACAAAGTCTATTAGGCCTATATTTTCAAAATTCAATACGGTATGCAATCATTAATAATGTGCTTAGGCTGGCAGCACTACTCAAGGCATAAGTTTACTATTCGACCCTAGCCTAATATTTTTGTAGACAACGACGTTGTTTTACATTCTACTGTTGAATATAGGTAAACATACTGTGACTAAATACTATAGGCTAGGTTAGAACCTTTTATAGTTTTTTTATTAAGTTATACTTCTTTGCACCCGTTGTAATCCGGATGGGGTGTCGGTCGAGAAACCACGTCACGCGTTAGGAGTAAAATCCGGAAAGTGCCTTTTTATACCTTTTCTCTACAAGAGATACCTCAAGAGTCTCGGTGGGTGAGTGGTTAACGCACTCGACTTCCACGCTAGAATCCCTGGTTCGATCCCCAGCTGGGAAAATTTTTTTTTCAAAAATTGTAGAAAAATATACGAATATACGAATGGCCAAAGAAGTATAATTTCCACCGTCTGGTCCGACGCAGACCCAACTTTTTTATTATTCTTGCATTTCTGTTGCCATAGGTTAGCCTAGGGTGGAATAGTTACACTCGCGCCCTACTCTTTATCCTAAAAAATAAAAAAAGTCGTTGTTTCCAAAGATATAGCAGGGGGTCATACTGTAAACTTACGCCAATCTTTACTTCGAAAATGTTTGAGCGTTATATTTTTTCAGGAAAATCTATTTGGGTCTAGGTTATTCCCTGCAAATCTAGGTAGGCCTATGTACCTAATGTGGCTAGACACTGTAAGTTTGATTAATTCAGATTTATTTTTAAGTTGCCAACCAACCGTGATCGAAGAAGTAGCAGTATTCTAAAATTTCGCCACTGTAGGCTAGTGTACACAATAACAAGAATATAATTTACAGCTATCACATCATATAAATATTTCTAAACAAAACTGACTGACCATCATAGCAGTTTTCTCTTCCACAATATAAACCTTCCAGCATAGTTTGTGCATTATTTTCATACAGTATCGAGAGAAGAAATAACAGCACTACAGTAAAACGTGGGTTAAACTTTTTCATTTTACTTAACCTAAAAACCTACAAATAAATAATTGACTAATTAACAATAAAATTAACACTTCATTAATTTAACGTAACTTGAACATTCGGAATTAACTATGCCCTGCATGTTTGACAAATTTAACTGTATATTTTATTTAAGAAATCATCACCAATTTTAAATTAACTTTATCACAACCATCGCAAACGCCGACACTTCAAATTTCGACGAAGTGATGAGTTCGGTCACTCACTCGCTCACTAGTCACTACTGGACTCTTGACCAGAGATAATAATACCAATATGCTCTTGACTAGTCAACAAAATGAAGTGTTGGCAGATGACAAAATGTTTAAGTACCTACACGTACCTAGTTGCACAAATAAAAAAGTAATAAAAATATTTTATTTTATTTCAAATGACTGTACAAACATTTTTCTATAATTGCGATAGGATTTAGTTAAATAATGTTAGTCACAAACATATATGTTTATACTAACTTATAACATACTACTATTTTAAAATATAGGACGCGTGTATTTTTTTATAAAAAGTATATTTATTTTGTTAGTTTAAAATAGAGGAAAATTCTAAAGTATATTTTTTTTAATTAATACATTTGGGGTTTCAAAGGATCAAGGATAGGTGCAAAATTCTATCCCGAAAGGTTAGGGTAATGGTTGACTCTTCTGGGCGAAAACCCTGAGCGGTTATCACCGCGCCTAAGGGTATTGGTTGAAGAAGCCTATGGTAAATGATATATAATAAAATTAATGTTTATATCCAAGTGTAAGATTTACATTACTAAAAGTCATATATCTTATCATATTATAATTCTTTCTATTTTTGCAAGGAACCTATTTATTTCGTTCAAAATGTTATGATTGTTTAATATTTTTTAATATTTCTGCAAGATTAACCAAGCTATGTTTGAGTTACGTATTTAGATTGATGGTGACTTGGTGAGACGGATTAAGCAATAGGCCTATCCGCTCAATGAAATATTTTTTCATTTTATTTGTAAAATCTACTAAGTCCTTCAGACACAATTATACAGAGCAAGTTAGGCTAACTTTTCATGTTCAAAATGGATTGAATCTCAGCAGCCAAATGAAACAAGCTGGCTAGAGAACAATGGAAAAATTATTTTAATAAAAAAGTTGTTTTTAAAGTATTAAAGTATGTAGAATAATCAGAGCAATAAAAAAGCCAAATGACAATTTGGAATTAAATAAATGAATAAAAAGTTATTATTAAAATAAAAAAGAGGAAAAAAGTTCAAAGTCAGAGTTTTGAAAAAATTTAAAATCTTTATAAGGGTATTGAGAGATCATTAGAAAAATAGACAAATTACCAAAACATTTTTTGTTAAAATGAGCTGGTAAATATAAAAATAATTAAATAAAAAGTAATTAAAAAAGGAAAATTAAATTAAAGTAGTTTTAAGTACAGTTTGTGTAAAAAGTAATAAATTAATTAAAGTAAATAAAGATTTTAACAAAATTAGTCATGTTTAAATAATATCAAAGAAAAGAGTTATTAACGTTTTTATGTAAAAAAGTAAAATGCCTATTTTCACCTATAAGTAAAGGGTTAGTAGAAAAAAGTTAAGATAAAAAAATAAAGATAATAATTAGTATAAAATGTCAGAACCTGTGAAAGATAGAAAAAAGGATTAATTTAAGGTAAAATGGGGGTTAACATAATTAGACAAAAAGGGATGGTACAAAAAGGACAATAACTCAACCAAAAATTAACCAATTCAAAAACGGCAAAAGACTAGTTTAGTGGAAAGACTTAAACAATACAGTATGACCATAAAAAATAAAAAAACTTTATAATTTGGAAAAGCCGCGAGTCAAGACAAAAGCGATCGCGAAAAAGCTGTGAAACGGGAACGCGACGTCGTACAGCTACAAATCGAGTTTGTGCGTAGCCAGTAAACCAAGCTGAACAAAATGACACCATCCAGAACCCGATCCGATCACGGGAAGCCGAGTTACAGGAATTTGGGAATAAATGGTCACAAAACTCGCAAACCAAAAGAAACAGGCAGAAGTTTATTATTTTTCTTGAAGAGAATTGTCGGCCGACCAAAGGTAAAGACACGCCCATTCTACAGTCTAGCCAATATAATTGCCAATGTACCAAATCGATTAATTTTAAAAACAATACCAAAAATAGAACTTTTACATATATTCGGGTAGAGAAAACAACCAGGATTATGAGAAAAATAAGGAAAAAATTCTACATTAATTACAGCCCGAGCGCCACACCAAAAACAAAAGGGAAATTGAATAGAAGGGTTGGTAGGCAAGGGTTTTATCTTAAGGCAAGTAAAAAAAGATAAATATCCTTGCAAAGACGAGCTACCCTCTTGACTTGACTGGTAGAGCTAGCCAGGACCCAAAAAGGAATTATCACTAAAGGTAATCAATTTAATTAATTTAGATCGCTGATTAGTTAAATTGTACTAGATAGAAAGGTGAGTTAGTTAGTTTGGGGGGTGGTAGATCGTTGCACTGGGAAGGTTTATAATAGTTTTCTTCTGATTGTGTTATTAAGATCAGTTCTTAATTGTTTATGTCCCGGACACATCAAAATAAGATTGTTTAGGGTTTCTACTTGTTTTGTAGTGCACCAGGGGTGTCCACCGTATGGTTTGATGGCGCAACTTGTGCCATCAGAATTTTTGGGGGAATCAATTTTTAGGGTTTTTCAGTTGGGGATGAATTTTTATATGTTCCTGATTAAAATCAATATAAAATATGAAGATTTTACGATAATCCTCTCCTCCCCCGTCCAAGAAATTAGGAAATAATCTGTTGTGTTAAAAAAATCTTCCATTAATCGTAGTGAAAGTGCCGTATTATTGACAGCTAGGCATTTAGTCTAATGTCTTTGACTATGGAATCTAATAGACTTCTAAAGTAATACTATTTATTGAAAGCGATTTTTTTCCCGGCGCTCGTGCAGCGATCTAGCGGATTTTTGCTGTACTGCAAGAGCGGGGCTATGAAAGTGGCGCTACCTGGAGTGCTAGCTGCAGCGCGTGTGCGCGCACCTGTGCGTTGGCCTGTCTCACGTAAAGTGGGGGGAGCCTCACTGTCCACAACATGTTGATTGATTCCTAGTTTCCTACCATCCTTTTCAACACTCCACAAGCCAGCCTAGTGCACGCACTGATTTATCACTTGTTAATCTCACTGAATAAACCGTTTCGATGTATATTTCGTTCAAGTACTTTCAAATTCATTCTATAAAAATCATGAGCTTCATAACAAGCTAAAAATCAAACTTTTCGTTCTTTTGAGTGATGAGAAAACATCACTTCACAAAACGAATGGCAGCTTTTATAAAATTAAGTTTTAAACACCTAAAATTTTACAAATAAACTAAAATCATGTCTATCTATAATGTATCAAAATATGGAATCGTTAAGTTCACTCATTTCGGGAATATGAATTTTTAAAGTCCGTATTAGCTATAAAAACGGCAAAAATCTTGCCTACTTTCATGTTTCTACCCACAATAAAAATTACTTAAAATCAAAACCCAAAATATCTGTTAATGCAAATCCTTCCTGTAGGATATGAAACATATCAAAATGTAAGGCCCTTTAAACTTTCATTGTGTTATTCAAGGAGCGTTCACAATATTTCAATACCTAGCTGATTTTTAATATTTTTGAATATTTAGATTTTCATTTTATTTATAATACTCAATCCAGTCCAGCACTCAATTCATATTTTTTCCTTAAGAAGAACCGTGAAATAAGGTAATATTTTTTCAGTGCAGTAAATTTGATTTACCGTGTCCTCTATTATGTTTCTCAAATTACTGTCTTAATATTACAACTGAAACGATTTTCAAAACAGTTTTCTCTCCATCGCTTTGTATTCAATAAAGTAATACAAAACAATTTGGAGGATTGTTCTGGGTTTTTAATAACTCGAAAACGTGAGTTACATGGTCGTATATAAAAAAATTAGGCTACATGGTCGTATTTTTGTGTGTTTTTATATATTTTTGCTATATTTTTTAAATTAACTGAATGTTTATAGCAAACAATTTTACCAAGGACAGTCATTAAAATACTCCAAACAAGTGTTGATGTTTGATGAAATGACATGAAGCACGGGTTGGAATACGATGAGTGAACACAAATGGGTAACCATCCCCCCCCATGAGTCAACTCTCGTTACGCCTATGCAAATGCAAGTAAGGACTGAACATGTTCATCACAAATTGAAAATTACGAGGCCGAAGGTATAATGCCTGAATTTAGCTGTATATAGCTATAAATATATGCTAAAAATACAGGGTGGTACACATGTCTGGGAACAGCTTAATATCTAAAAATGTACGAGTCTTATGAGGTAGAAATAAAAGCAGTTATTCACAACCATTAAAGAACCACTTTTTGGTGAGTTTGAAATGTTTGTCCACCATCTTGGAATGAATTTCATTTTTTTTAATGGGAAGGTAGTCGTGTGATACATGATTTTAATGTAAAATTTGACGAAAAAAACGATGGTTTAATCCGTTTTTGAATATCTCAATCCGTTTTTAAGTTATCGTTAGTCAAATGAGTGAAAACGCAAAATTGAGGCTCAAAATAATAAAAAAATAAAAGTCATCGCATATTTACTATGAATCTTGCTATCACACGGGAAGAGTTAACTGTACCATACGTATTGAACTAAATTATTATATTATTACTATAGGGGGGTGTGTGTGTATGTGTGTATATGTAAGTAGATGTATCGATGTAAAACTTGTATATAGCTTATTACGTATTTTTTGTTTTTCTTATCTATGTTCTGCATTTTGTATATTTATATTTCGTATGTTTTTTCAAAATATGAATTTAATTTGTGTTTTTTTTCAAAGTAATTGTGAAGGTGCAGTAAAATATTTTTGTTTTTAATAATGTACTAAGTAGTTTTATATACATTTCTGAAAGCCGGTAAGCTAATTCCTGTATTTTTGTTTTTTTTTTTTTTTTTTTTTTTTTTTTTTTTTTTTTTTTTAATTGTTTTACTCACTACCTCAAACATGTATTTAAAACATCGAGGTAGCTTAAATTGTTTTTCTTATACTATAATTGTTTTGTAAATATAGCTATTTTTCTTAGTTTTTTTAGTTTAGTTTTAGTTTATTTATTATTGTACATTTTGCCTCTTAAAAATTTATACATATACAAAGTACTTAAATTGTTCTACGAGCTAAGTGGTGATGGAAACAATGTATTGGAGCGTACCTGGTGTAAATTGCGCAACAATTTAAATGTTAAAGTTCCGAGACCTAAATTGACTGTTTTCAAAAAATTCTATACTTATCTTGCACCTACATTTTTTAATTTATTACCTCAGAACATAAAAACATGCCCTTATAAACACAAGTACCGGCAGCAGTTAAGGAAATTCTTGCAGGAGCTTGAATGTGTTGACCTATTTTATAACACAATAATTTAAATAATGTGTAGCTTTCTGTTCTCCTTAATTAAATCATGCGAGCCTTGTGTATGTTTTGCTTACGAGATATTTTTATAAAAACGTGTGGGTATTTTTGTTTTTGCATGTAGAATGTTTCTGTATGTATGTCGATTTAAGAGTGTACTAATGTGTTTTTTTTTTAACTGCAAAAAATTTTGTACACATAAACAAAGAATGCTGTTTATGTAAAA